>BMAO01012665.1:0-221293 GCA_019973975.1 Trichonephila clavata | reverse complement strand
AATTATATCGATTAAGTAATTCGTAAAAATATTTCATTAAATATAACACCATATGATACATGAAATCCTTACTATATGATATAAGAAATTGCACTGTATGAGAAGTTTTAACATTGAAAATGCAATAACAAGGAGTAATGGTCAAAAGTGAATAAACTCGTCAAACAGAAAAAAAGCAACATCGTAAAAATAAATTATATTTATTTTGAAATGATATTCATTACGCAGACTGAGAACAACGTCAACTCACTAGGTTGTAGGACCATCGCGGACAGTGTTACGCGAAGCAACATATCTAGGTGGAAAGTCAATGCAAGCTCAGGTGGCATCTTAAAAGATAACTTTCAATTCCCTGCCAACCATTTAGTACAATTTGTTTTCTGAAAACTTGAGTGGTAGTTGTTAAGCAAGTTGATTGGTGTGCTATCAGCCTTTATTCTGCTAATAAAGAACACGTGGATCCCTTGAAGGAAAGGGAATGTCCCGGGCGCAACACAGGAGTCACTTTTGTTGTCCACCACAGTAAACTGAATTCAAACCAAAGAAAGCTTGCTGTTGTTCGTGATGATGCTTCACACCATGATGCCACGTTTTTGCCCCATTTGCGGTGATAAAGAACCTTTCACCTGTCGACACCACACTCGTACACGATGACTATCATTTTACAAACAGATACGTGCCTCGTCTGAGAACATAAACATGCGCCATTCCGTCATTGCAAACGTCGTCTGTGCAGTGAAGTAAATGGAAGTTTTCTTAACGGACATCATGAGCAACAAATTGGCTAGAAATAGCTCTGGTAGGTAAGGGAAGATCAAGAGTGTCCTGCATATGCTGCAAAATGGTAACAGAAGTAGCTTATCAGTGGATTCATCAATCAACTCGTGCTGGCACCGCTCTGCTCACACCGGCACCCTCAAACTGATCATTTTTCCTCGTTATAACCACAACCACAGTTGGTCCACAGTTGACTCATCTAGTAATATTTCAGACTATACATACAGACTTCTTCTGAGGCAAGGAAAAAATTTCCAAAATTATTTTACAGGCAAAATTAATGGTCTTGATATTTTCTATTCCTTAGGTTCCTTCCCTTGTATCCTAATCACAGTGTCTGGGAGAGTCGTGCATTTCACATAATTCACATTGCTCGATAAGATTTTGTGTGAGTTTACCCGTCTATTCATTCCAAAAGATTTTTAAATGTCCCAGAATCCAAAGTAAAATCAACTCGTTGCTGTCGTGGGATTTCACAAAAATTTTACTAGAAAGCCTGTAATTATTTTTTGGTGATCGGATAGAGAGTAACTTTTCCCTCAAATAGAACATAATAATTATGAGACAAAGTTAGAAAATATTTGTTTGATTCTGACAGATTGTCTAATACTTGGTCAGATGGCTAATACTTCGGCTGTAAAAACAATATTGTTGGAATTTATTCTACAATTTCTATTTTTTCTTTCATTTTGTAGATAACCTGCAGTATATATTATCCGCTGGCTTTTAGAGAAGAAAGGTACTTATTACCAAGTTAACTATTTATACCTTTAATTGAAAATGATATTATGAGTTCTGTGTCAGCCAATTTTCAAAATAAAATTTCATTTTAAGGTTATTTTCCCCGGTTTAAAATTTCAGTTCCAAAAAGAAACTTCTTCAAGACCTAAAATGTTTTCTCCCTTGGATCCTGAATCACAATATTTTCTTATCTGTCAAATCCTTCGGATAAGCAGTTGTGCAGCAATTTATTAAGCAAAAATCACTATGAAACCATGTGTAAAATATTATATATGTTAAAAATAGTAACTAATAATTAGATTTCTGTATATATTTTCCATAATAACATGTATATTTTTTCATTTATATAATTCATTTCCTTTAATTTTTCGAGTTCTTCTAATGTTAGAAATTGTAAAACAGCTTACTTATAGGCATATTGAGTAGCTTGCTTTTTTCTGCCTATTTAATAAAATTAAGTTTGATGTTTTGATTTAATTATCCTAAATTAATTGTGAAAGTAAGATATGTAATACGACGTTATAGTTAATTAACATGCATTCTAATTATTTTTATTTGTCAAAAACTACTAGTAGCAACAGACGATTTTAACACAGTTTAGTTATGATGAAAACAGATTATGAAACAGTCGTTAGATTAAATGTAAGGAAGTTACTTATACATAGTGATTTTTTTATTAATAATTTTTGATAAATAACTATCATTTTAACCAAGCATTGTTAATTAAGCATTAACTAACAATGACATAATATTTTGGGGTTCATTTTTATTACAACTTTAACATCAATGGTACATACAACATCAACATATAGTGCATACATTTTCAAATAGTTAATGATTAATTGCAATATCTCATTGTTACTTTTTTGTCAAAACATAAGAAACTATTATTTCCTTTATGGTTTAAATATTTAAAAATATTTCAAAAGATATTTCATATATTTCTGGGTTTCGGGGTTAATTTTTTTTAAATAATTTTAAGATGCCTTACCTGTTTAACTTGCATAATGTTCAGATAGTATTGGCTAGAAGAGTAAAAGAAAAGAAAACGACACACCTATATCTGAATAAATATAAACATAAAATCAAGCTTAATTACTAAAAAAAATTTTACTTAGAAAGTAAAATTTAGTCATTACTATCAAAAATATTTTAAATACGAATCACATTTATTTGCATTATTAAACTTTTAACGAATGCCTTTTAAAACTGGGATGAATATTTTGCTAAGAAATGTTTTGTGAAACAATAACGGTAAGAACAGGAATTTTAAGATCGTATAGTGGATGAATTGCAACATATACTCACTTTGTTCGGTAGAGGCCATTTCGTCCGCTAAACAGACGACAGAGTATATAAAACCAACAACGCAAAAAGGAATAAAAAACTTCATAGCTCTTTCCATAATTGATTCCGAGTTCTTCAGAAAGCTCTGCCACAGACACTTTTCATCTAAGCTTTTATATGAGTGACAGCGGTGTAAATACTGTAGATCACTGCATGGCAAGAGATTATTTCAAATAATAAAACTTCATATTTCTCGTTGGACTAAGATTGGTCGGTGGTATGAATTTTTGTGGTTAAAAGTCAATAAATAATTTTGTTTTGTTCTTATTTTAGTCGATAAAGAAATTCCATTATACCTTAGTTTTTGTTCTTTATAAGAGATAAAACATCTTAATGACAATTATTTTATTGCTTCTACCTACAAAAATTCATATCAGCTAAACACTGTGAAAATACGAGCAAATCAGGTTGCAAAATACATTTATTTAACTTACAGGTGCTTCACATATAATACATTCTTCTATATAAAAGTAAATGTTTAATCCTATTTAAATTTTTCTGAAATAATTTATATTCTTGAAATAATTTTATGGTGAATAACATACAATAGTTTCTTTTAACTCTTAAATTTATTTTTAAAATTTCAAAATCTTTACAAAATGCTATATTTTGATAATAGAACTTAGATGACAATTTTTGCTGTTTATATTTCTATATTACGAATGTTTAGTAATTAGTATATCCAATGTATCCAAGTGTTTATAATTTATCAAAATTTTATTTCTTGAAACTTGTTAAATAAAAATGCATTTTTCTAAGCTATACGAGTAAGTATTCACCTACGTAATCCTAAAAATTAAATTCCATTCATCTAAAACAATACTTGTCCATTTGTCTGTTTATAAAATAAAAATAAATATGTATATTATAAACATGCACACAAATTGTACTTAGCAAAAAAAAAAAAAAAATACATAATAATTTAACATATATTCTAATTACGTAATCAAAATTTTCCAAATAGGATTAAATAAACAACACGTTACAAAATAAATATTAATACAATATTGTATGTTAGGGAAAATATTATCCAATTAACTTACCCTCAATAAACTAGCCTATAACTGACTTTTAATATAAATTTATATCAAAATAATGAATTATATTAGTATTAAAAATATCATTCACACACACACATTGTTTTGCCCTGGGTTCCCGTGATTTTTAAGATGTCCTTAAATTCAACTCTTCTCTCTTCAACCGATGGTAATCGAGTGTTAGTAACACAGATGTAGTATCAGTAATATTTACTGAATCTTGTTGTACATAGTTGCCCCTCTTCCCATTCCAAGATGATTTTTTTCAAATATATTGTTAAGACAATATTCAGCTCAGTTCCTATTACCTGTCTTCATAAATTATCAAATGACATTTCTGATTCATTCCATCGAAATTTCTATGTATACAGTGATTCCTGTAAAGAAGTTTCTATTTACTAAAGTACTTCATCTCTTGATTGATTTCTTTTGGAAGAAGTGGATTATTTGGTCAAATGTTCTTCCAAGATTTTATTACTGTAGATCGTTTCACCTGATACGAAGTGTATGTACTCCACATTGAGTACGGCTTCTTTCATGTTAAGTCTTTTCAAATGTTTGAAATATTATTGTCTAGTTGGGACACAATATTTATGAAAAGACATTCTTTGTAAAGTGCCTTTATCAATGGCATTTTGAACCATTGGCTCCATTAGTGCAATATTAGTTTTTGGCAACATAACTTCTATTATACCATCTTTTGGTTAGACATTTATTGTTGTTTTTTTTAAGTCCTGTAACATTGTCTAAGAAAACAGCTAACTGGCGGGTTTTTTTAATTATCTATAGACAAAATAATCATGCTGAACCAATCACGAAAAATTTCTTATGTTGTTCATGCTTGGCGCAAGTAATGATAGGGAAGATTCTCTTTTAGAATCCTCTTGTTTTTCCCCTAATAAGCAACTACAAATAAGATTACTTTATGCATTAAAATCAATCAAGACTGTAAGGCAGTTTTCTTTTTTTTTTGTATAGTTACCTTCCAAATACAAGTTTTTCATTAGACAGCACAAACATCTTTAACTATCACCAATAGAGAGCAGTTTCATCAATGTTAAAAACCTGGTTAGATAATAGGCATAATTCGTCAGTTTTGTTTTAAAATTAAGATTCTTTTGAAGATAACTTTTCTCCTTTCATTCAAAGAAATTACAACATATAATGCTTTTTAAACTTATCCAGCCAACCTTCACTTACTTTAAAAATTATCTCTTTCGGAAATTTGTTCATTAAATATTTGACTTTTTTCTTAAGAATGTTGCCAAAGATTGGAGCATGTCTTGAATACTTGTCGAAACGATTATAGCACATCACTCAATAAATCCGAGCCTAACTAATAAAACAACAACTTTTAGGCAAAATTGAACTTTATTTATCAAGATACTCCCTTTCAAGAGTGATACATGCAGCCTAGCGATCTTTTAAATTTTTTATACCTTTCTCGTAGAACGTTTTATTTCTACTATCAAAATAGGCTTCAACTTCGACAATCACTTCTTCATTTGAGCCAACCTCTTTCCTTGGAGCATTCTTTTAAGGTCTGCAAACAGCCAGTGGTCAGTGGGAGCCAGATCTGGGCTGTATGGAGGGTGGGAAAGTAATTCAAAGCACAATTCGTTCAGTTTGACTATCCTTTTTCTTTCTTGTACATAGAGCAACGTCTTGGAGAAACAGCACTTTTTCTTTTGCATTTGAGGACGTTTTTCCTTTATTTTTTCATTCAGTTGATCCATTAACGCCATGTAATATTCTCTATCAATGGTTTATCCTTTCACAAGATAATCAATCAACAGACTTCCAAAATACGGAGGCTATAACCTTTCCAGCTGACGTTAGAGTTTTTGATCGCTTTAGTCAGCTTTCGCCATCTGCTGTTAACTAAGCTGACGATCTTTTTGATTTAAGCGTGTAGTAATGGATCATGCTTCGTCCATTGTCACATATCTACGTAAAAAAACCTGTTTATTTTGCTTAAACAGCTCCAAAAAAGTGCTGTGAATCGTCTATGCGTTATTGTTTTTGATTGACAGTGAGCGAACGCGCTGCACCCACTTTGAATACAGCTTTCGTATTGACAAATGATCATGTAAAATAGTAAAAACACTGCCTTTTGGTTGCTTCAAATATTCTGCTTATCTCACACAACTTTAATTTCCGATCGGCTAAAACGATTTTAATGACTATTTTTTATGTTTTCTGGAACAACTGCAGAACTTGGGCGACCTGAGAGTACAGCGTCGTTTGTGTCTGTGCGACCAAGTTTAAAGTCAGCATACTACCTCGTAACCGTTGCTGGCTATGGAGCAGAGTCAGCATAATACTTATCCAGTTATTGTTTTGCTTGAACAACTTTTCCCATCAAAAAGCTATGCTTAATCAGCACATATGAAGTTCTTTTTCATCCATGGTTTCTAACCAAATAAAAGTTACTTCACTAAAACCACTGTAACTTTTATAAACTGAAAAAGATATTATAATGAAATTAAGGCAAATGTTGTTTGAAAGTTAGTTCTACTAGGTTATATTTAGAAAAATTAGAAGGTATCGTCATCTATATGTCAGGCCCGGGACTTATTGAGTGATGTGTTAGACCTTAAAAACAAGAAGTTCAAGTAAACTGTCTGGAGGATTGTTGGTGATCATGTGAATGAAATGCTGAAAATTTAATAGACGATTAATGCATTTCAAATTCATACAGCCAACCTTCATTTGCTTTAAAATGATCTTTTTTGCCAATATGTTCTAAAAACATTAGACTTTTTTCTCTTTAGAATATCACCAAAAATTGGAACATGTCTTGAACTCTGGTACAAACATTGGAAGGCCTCAAAAAGGAAGTTCAAATAAACTGCCTGGAAGATTAGAAGTGATCATGTAAATAAAATGTTGAAAATTCAAAGGCGATTTTTTGGTGAAACGCTGTAACATGCTCACCATTTATAAAACACATTTTATATTAAATGTCAGAATTAAAATGCAGAAAACTCTGCCTTCAAAAAAAAAAAAATTTTTAAAGCCAAAGAGAAAGACAGAAAGAAATGCAGTTTTATGAACATTTTACATGATGAGCATTCCTGACTCGCCCTCTTATCCTGAACTATTTTAAAGAATTTTTAAGGGGTAATAGCAATTCCTATAAATTATTTTTTTTTCAGTTCTTAACTTTAGGATTTTTTGTTATGTTTCATAATTTAAAATTGTGCATGTGGCTAAATTTTATTAATGTAATGTTTCCTTCCTTTTTTCTTTTTTTTTTTTTTTTTTTCTTTTTCGACTATTTGCTTTTTGATTGAAGAAAAAAAAATTAGTGACAATTTTTTTGGGGGGACTCTCTTGAAAATAAAATTGTAATACAATATAATATTTTAACTGTAAAGAAAAACTCTCATGAAATTCTGAAGCAATCAGCTACTCTCACAAACCATCTACCCACCTCTTGACCAAAAATAACCATTCTCGGAAGTGATTATATTTCAAAATCAATTCTCGTGCCCCCCCCCCCCCCCTTCAATTTCACAGCCTACTCTTTTCTTCAACCAAACTTTAGCCTAAAATAAGACTGCTTAAAATGTGCTGCCATCTATCAGATACTTATAAAAGTAAAAGACCTGTCAAAGAATACATAACTCTGCCTATTGCAAAAGATTACATTTGTAAATGAATCATAGATAAAATTTGAGTAATTAATACCTTGTTCATTTCCGAATAGTGGTTTAGTTAAAAAAAATATTAGTATTTCTTCAAGTGAACGAATACTATTTTGAGGACCAATTCCGATAATTCAGCTAATAATTAAACTTAGAAACTTAACCACTGAACCAAAACAAAATGGCCGAAGTACAAAATTTTCCAAAAATATTATGGAGGAAGGGAACTCGTGTTTGATTTCTGAAATAGTAAAAAATCATTTTTTTTTTTTCGGTTGAAAATCTTCTGAGTGGTCTGAAGTTTAAACAATATATAAATTACAGAAATTTTCAAAAAATAGTTTTTCACCTAAGATAACTATAGTCATGATAAAATAGTCTTAGCCACAGTAGTACTAGAGCGAACTCCTGGCCTTAGGAACCTATTGTATTGTATATATATATATATAAATACAAAATAAAAAGGATATAATTCATTTCAGTTGATTTTTCATCCACAATGAATAAACAATTTAAAAAATTCTTCATTTCCTAAAAATATAGCATAGTTCATCTTTTTTATGAACTACACTTGAATAACATAAACATTTTCCAATAATAATTTCAGCCAAAAACACTCAATTTGGACCATCTTTATTTGAAGTCAGCAAATCTCATAGCCTGTCGCCGTGCGTAGAATATCTCTGTATAATACAATAGAAATAACTCGTAATGGTCGAAACAAATTATTTAATAATGAATCATGTTTGATACGTACAAAGTTCCTGGATTTGTAATATAATTAATCAACTTTTTCTCTCCTCCCCCCAAAACATTTTTATTCTACCTCTAAAATCGTTTTTTTTTTTAAACTCTTTATTTTTGTATCATACAACCATATTAAAAACCTTCTTTCAATAAAGTGGTAGTTCTAGAATAAATATCGCATTTTTTCTTGATTTCTCGAAGGTCGTTTCTCAGCATTTTCACCATAATTACTTTAAATAATGGCATTTTTTAATTTATTTTCAAGACAAATTATCTTATTTCATAATTTTAAGACTAATGAAATATAGTCATTTTCATATTGCTTCCGAAATTTATTTCGCTAATCCAAAAAAGCACTTTAATTGCATATTATATTAATTAATGTTTTGAGTAACAATTGTTTTCTAAATCTTTTGCAATTACTCTCCACAAAACATAATTAAAATTTTTGGAACAATGGATTAAAATTTATTTTTAAATTTCAGATACGCATGTCGCTACAATTTCACATTACTGCTACTGTTAAGAGCTTTTTTAACTGAAATAATGCTTTCTAAAAATTGACGCCGAAAACATTCCGTTAGCAAATTAATGTGAAACTAAGAAGCAAATGTAAATGAAAAATAAAATGAAAAATATGCAATAAAGTTCTCTTCTTCGCTTTTGAATTTAAGCTCAAAAGGAAAATAGGTACCAGTAAAATTTTTAAAAAAACCTTCAAAAGAACTCAATAAATTGAAAAATATATATATTTATATTACCATAGTACCTCAGCGACATTGCAAATAGTACCATGATTCCGCATCTGGGAGATCATTTTCCGTGTCACTTATTTTTATTTTAATCAATGTTGGGTTTCTTTTTCAGACCAATTTTAACTTTTCCTTTTTTTATTGTTTTGCAAAATCAAATATAAGCACACTTCTGACTGCGCTGGATACATTCAGTATCAATATAAGATGAATGAAGTGAGAGATTTATTTGGTAAATGCATCACGACACAAAGCAAAATGATTATAAAGCAAAATAATTTTCTTAATAAAAAAAAAAATTTATGAACCATGTTTTTATAACCATTTTAATGGAGTATCATACACTTCTGGGCTACAGTCCAAATTTCAAGTCTCTAGCACAGAGGTTTCCAAACTTTTTTGTCTCATAGACCATGTTTTTCGGTTTGGGTTAGACCCCTGCTTACGTAATATTGAGTTTTTGCAAATGTATCAGCTTAAATGTGTTTATGACAGCTCGTACAGAGCTAATTATTTTGAAAGATTTAAATTTATAATAGTGAAGTATAGAGTTTAAAACTTAAGAAACACGCATGTTAATTAAATTAAATTTAAAGGATTCATAAAATAACTGACAAACAAACTAATGTTTTTTGTCAGGGATGAATCTGGTGCTTCAATAGCAAATTTTCAACATTAGTTATGAATCTTATTAGGTTTAACCCTAAATTTCCTTGGTTAGTCGTGTCCAGTCGACAACCGTTACTGAAACTCCTTCACACATGGAAAAGCACACAATTAAAAAATTTCTCACAATATTTCATAATTCGAGATAAATAACAGGTATGTTTTTTTAAAGCCAAAATTGCTGGCATCCGTTTCTAAACTTTAATATCTCCGTTACTGCCTATTCCAATAAGCTCCTCTTGTAATGGAACATTTTTTCCAGTGTGACTATATGAATTCATTGCCTTCTGTGGTAATAACCATAAATATAGTAAAAGCATTCCCAAACCTAGTTTCAAAATCTGAATAAAGGGAATTTAAATGTTGAACGTAGGTTAAAACTCTATTTTCCTGGCAAATTATCGGTGGCCAATTTAGAAACTGGGAAAATTCGTGACGACCAATATTATACCCATTTAGCTTAATGCTGGCAAGAAACGCTAAAATTATGGTCCTTGCTTCATAAAATTTATGCTATCACCTTATAACTGCAAATTAACCTTATTAAATTTAGTAAATTTATCTGTAAAATGCAAAATCTGGTTTTCATTTGATTAAATTTTCCTTTAAAATAACAGTCACAATCTGGTTTAATCAGAACCACAATCGTACCCCCATTTACAACTAATGGACCCCCAAATTATCTTTTTGCTGTCGTGGACACCTTGCACATCGCCATAGACCTTTGGGTGTTTTTTTTTTACCACTTTGGGAATTACTGCTCTAGCACATCGGGAAGTTAGTTTAAAATCAATTACAAAATTCCGCCCATTCAGAAAAACAAGAAAGCGAGTTAATAAAAAAACATTGTAACCTGTAAGCCCTCTTTGACCCCAGAGCCACGAAATTGTATACGTAGACGCAACTCGACCCCTACTATCGACAGGTGATCTTTGTTTGTGTAAATTCGTGTAAGTTTCGGAGTTACAGGGCCCCTGACGAAATCGGGGCCCACCTCTTTGGGCAGGGCCGGCTCTAGCAATTTTGCCGCCCCGAACAAAAATGAAAAATGCCGCCTCTCTCCACAAAGTAAAAAAAAACTATTATTAAAAAAGATAAAAATTGTTCATAAATGCACACCTATAAAACTTGAATGTTCCTTGCGAAGAAAAAGGGAGCTAACAGTATATATATATATATATATATATATATATATATATAAATGAAAACATTAAAAAAATTACCACTGTTTTTTTTTTTACTTTTAATTCTGAAAACTTTCTGATCAATTTATTCAGCTATTTCATGTTCGATATAGCCAGTGTAGCTAAGCAATTTAATCTATCTTTAGAATTTGTGAACTGTAAGAAATTTTTTATTAATTTTAATTTTGAGAAACTAATATCTACACTTGCCAAACTTATTAGCAAAGAAAGTAAAATAAATGCAATAGCAAGATTTGGAGCAGATTCTAAAACAGAAATTTTAAAACTTCAGCTGGGCTTTTTTTTTTCTTTTCTTTTCCGCCTGCTAAAGCTGAAACTGACATTATCTCATCTGCTCAATCAAGCGCGTTTACATCCAATGATTCTCCGTCGGTCAACATCATTTCTAAATTTTTACAGTTTTTAATTAATTAAAGTTTTAAGGGTATCTCTTAAATCATATATATTGTACAAAAATGAAAACAATTACTGACAGTACTCATTAAATTAAATCTGCATTCCAAGGCATAAACTGCTTCGTCCAATGTAAAAAAATAAAACTCTATCTTGAATTTTAATTTAGGATATTCCATCGGATCATCTTGTGCTTCATAATTAAAATTTACACTTTTCCGTCGAACTCTGTGACGTGACTGCGTCACCTCAAAGTTAGCAGAGATATCAATCTCAACGGCCAGTTCTTTTGCATCACAGTGCATTTTATCAAAAGTCACATCTTTAAAAAAATCTTTACAACTTCTTGAGAGTTCCATAGTAGATGGTAGATCGTAATATTTTGTTTGCAATAGCTTGCTTATTGGATTTTAATGCAATTAAAGATTTTATACCAAATAATGATGGCCACAGGAATTTGAATTGTTAAGTAGAATTTAATAATCCAGAGGCCTCATCTCTTATACAGTTATCAATTTCAGCATTATTATAAAAACTAAGCATCATAAAAACCTCCCAATTGATAACTTAAGGGTTTAATAGACTCTATTCAGCTTTTCCCAGCTATTTACATTAAGCAGCTTTAAAGTTTTATGCCCTTTATACATTTTAATAATATAACCCAACGCAAAGTTGATGGGGAAAAAAAAATTTTGAACTATATTAAAAAAAGTACAGGTTTCTAAGGATGCTTTTGCCATGTCATTAACGACCAAATTTAAAAAGTGGCACATGGCACATAGATTGTTCGCGGATTTAACGTTCTTATTTTAAATGGAGCCCCTGATTTCTCGCCTTTCATATTCACTCCGTTATTAAATGTCATTTGTTCAATCTTGCTGGCATCAGAGGCGCAATCTAAAATTATCGAATAATATGTAGCCTGTTTAATTTTATGAACAATGAACAAGATCAAAGCCAAGTCGGTAAGTTTTCATGACGCTGAAAATCGACAGCGGCCATGTCGTACGATATGTAAAAGATCCCTAGAGTGTCTATTTGGCTTGGATGATCTCGGCAAAATTAAATCCTAGTACAGGTCACATCGTCAGAATTCAGACCTCTCCTACCTGTAGGGAGAAAACTGGGCGTCAAAATTACCTGCGGCAATTGGTATCCACCTATTTGGCGCCGCACTAAAAAGAGATACCAGCTTCCTGTAATGTACTAAATCCGCAATGGTAAAACACCAATTCGCAGCCCATTAGAAAGGGGGGATTTAAGTGTATATGTTATATGTTTTCTATAACTATTTCTAAGACCTAGGAGCAAAACATTTTCACGTCTCCCTCGAATGTAATGCTCATGCATAGATACTGAGCAAGACTTTGTGCTGACTGAGTGCGCTATTGGTAGATGTGGTAAAATGCCAAATTATTATTTTTTGGAGTAAGTGAGTGAATATTAACGTCGCACTTTTCAGTTACACGAGGGCTTTTGGCGACGGACCTCGTAATTTTGAACCATGGTCAAGTGACGAGGACCACACCTGAGCAGGCACCCCCTTTTCCACACCAACGGGAGGACGTTTGAGCTCTCGACAGATTTAACGTGCATCGCTCTTCTACACGGCGGGTCTTTAGTGATACTGGGCGCTCGAACTCATGACATGCCTGTCATGATACGATACCTTGACCAAAAGGCTATCGTGGCCACTTTTTTTTTAGAGGAACCGGAGGAGAGAAGGTTCTTGGTTTTCGAGAGCACAATACTATGTCCCTTTCCAGGAGAGATTACCGTACATCATCATTTGGGCATATGTTTAGAGCTAAGTGTGAGTATTTAATTTAGATAACTCTTTCCAAATTCTGTGTTTTACTGAATGTCTGATAGAGAAAAATGGTTAACTGAACTACTGAAATTTTATATTGCTTTATTCTTATGGGAAACTATTACAATTCATGAATGGGAATGAACCTGCTGCTTAAAAAGAGTAACATTATATATGCACATACAGTAGCGAACACAAAAATTTTTCAAGGGGGGAGTCCATGGTCGAAAGTCCCCCAACTCGTGTCATACCTCAAGACGACACCAATTGATTCTTCTGATTTTATTAACAAAAAACAGTAAACAATAAATTATTGAATTAATAATTAGCATTAATTAATAAACTAAATTGTTAATTACAAGTACTTAATTAAATTTTACGTTATATATATACATAGGATTATCATCAATCGAAAAAAAAACTCAAGGGCTTTGGGGGTTATCCGGACCCCCAGGACACCCCCCTTGTGTGCGCCACTGTGTACATAAAAAGAAAGACAGAGAGGGGGGGGACATATAGATGAATAGATACATAGATAGGTATAAATATAGATATAGATAGAATATGTGTGTAATTCCATTATGTTACTTTTTTTATGAATAAGTATAATGTATGCTGTTTTGTTTTAAATACGTATTTTTTCTATTGTAAATCAGTAATTTTTCTGCCAATCAAATGGCTGATCAAGGTAACGAGAAAGCAACAACTATTTTAAGTTACACAAGCCTGCGAAATTGAAGTTTTTAAAAAATACAAAAGAAATTTTCGGTGATTTTTCTGTAATTTGGTGTTCCGATTTAGAAAATGGCCACCATTTTTTTTCCATCGCGTCAGGATTTTTTGTAAACTCGATATCGATATTTTTGGTGAAATCCTACTAGAAAAAAAATTATCGCTAACAATTTAGCATTTATCATCTAGAAATAGTAGTTTTTGTTCAGTTTAACCTATGTAAATATCGATTCTTGATGAAGCAAATTGGTATTTCAGTATATATATAGAAACCACTTTCCCCAGATGATCTCACTAGTATCTTCTGATTGAAATTGGATATAAAAAGTTTTCTTTAAGTTTAGACTTTTTATATCCAATTATGGTACAGTTTCTAGAAAAAATCCCCAACATACTATTTTAATCAGCTTTTATTCAAGTAATTTATATAAAATAAACGATTTACCAAGAATAGCAAATATTATGCATGAGTATATAAAAGTTTGAAACGAATTTTAATCTTTTCAAAAAGCAAAGCAAAACAATGTTTTTATTTAAATGCATTTTTCTTTGAAACTTCTTTTTTTTTCTTTGAAACTTCTCGTTAACTTTCTTCTTTTATATTCAATCTCGGACCTATCTCGTGTTAACATATTATAGTATCGGTGAACATGCTCACCGAAATTTTTAAAAACATTTTCTTTTTCTTAATTCTTGTACCAATAAAAATAAGTTCCTTTGTTCCAACTACCTTTTCCGAAAGAAGCAGTTGAATTGTCTCTCTAGTCAGATCATTAAGTTCAACCTTATAGAAGATCTGAGGTGAATTGACCCCTGAGAGCGTATATTCGATATCGAAGCTTTGAACTTGTGGCGGAAATATTGGTTAAAAGATGTTGCGATGGTAAGGTGTCAGAGTTGTATTCAGTATATTTCACCGCGGGAGAATGAAGGTCAACTATGGAGGGGAGAAACAATTCTGAAAAAAAATTTGGGTAAATACTCATAAAAGTTCAATTAAAATTGAATTTTTCAAGAAAAACTTTTATTATTATTTTTGATATCAGCCCCGAAAAATACATAGAGTTCCAACATTTCTTCCCTTGTATTTTTTTTAACGCAGGCCTGTAATATTGGAGTCATTGTATGAGAGATTTAATTGTTTGAAGAGAAATTCGCATGTATTCTGCTTTCCGCTATTGGTTCTAGATATTAATGCGAACAAATCTTTTGCCGTATGAAAAATATTTAGAGTCCACAAAGAAGTTAAACAATTGAATGTTCAAAATCGTGTCGAATTGAAATTCACACATTATACCCATTAAATTGCAATTGCGATATGAAGAGCGGTGTAGAGACAGGGCTCCACACATTTAAATAATTTATTTTCTTTATTTAACCAAAACGAAGACGAATATTTATATTTTATGTTGTTTATTTCTTATTTTAAAAAATATGTTTAAGAGATACATAATGTATGTACAATTTTATTTTTTATTGATGTCAAAAGCATAGTTATAATTTATGTTGTTTATTTTTATATTAATAAATATCTCCAAATGATATTTAATCAATATACAGGGTGTCTACAAATTAGTTGGGCAAAAAGAATTATTTATTGTATGTAATTTACGGGGGGGGGGGGGATTAAGTGCATATTGCTGTAAGGAAGAGAAATAGCTCAAGTTTACCACTATCACAAATGCTCGACGTGGTTTCTTTTCGTTACTATGCAAATGCTCCTTTGGTAAATTAGTTCTTGTCACAGATTTGTCAGCATGTTTCCGGTGATCAAATTAATAGCAGCGTAGATTCTTGATTTTATTTCAGGAACATATGCAGTAAAGGGCACATACATTGAAATCCAACGGTAAAAGATCTGCTAATCTAATGGGCACCAAATAGCACCCTCCAAGGCCAATCAAAAATGGTACTTCAGCGTTGAGGTTAAATGTCACATCGTGGTGTTAGTGATAAAGCACGTCATCCCGTTGAAAAATATAAAATTTTGGCCTTTTTTTAAGAGATTGGTGTAGAGAAAATCTTTAATACATCCAAATAAATAATTCCTGTAGCAGTCTTTTCAAGGAATAAAAATAGGCCAAAAACGTTCGAGGAACTCACTGCATAAAACACGCTTACTTTGGGACTATTCCTTTCATGTTCTAGGATGGCATGAGGATGTTCCGATCCCCAAATTCTTACATTATGACATCTAATGCCCTTTATGAATAAACTTAGGATAGATTACTACAAGTCTGACTGTAAACGGATTATTTTATTTAATATTTTGAATGTTCTTAACTTTCGAAATTGCCCAACTAATTTGTAGACATTTGTAATAAAACTTTAAATCCATATTCTTGACCTTTACTGCTTAATTCTGCATGCATTAACGGGGGAATGGAATTGATTCCAATATTTTCTACTATTTCATATTGGTAATTTGGTTTGGCACGCCACAGCTGTAAGGTTGCCGATCCCTGTTCTAGAGTGTTGTCGTAGCCGTCCATCATGGCTGCTAGTAGACTTCCATCAGTGCCGATTTAAGCTAATTTCTGGCCCTGGGCGTGGAAGATCTAGAGGTTCTCTTGGCACTGGAAGATCGAAATTTATAACCATAAAATATGGTTACGTTCAGCTTATCCGGGGTCTTCCGGGCCCATCGGTGCCCGCCCCAAGCGCCCAATGGATATACAGGCACTGACTTACATTACATAGCGTTCAGCGAGGAATCCTGCTTTAGTCTTGAAGCAGAGGATCAAGGATTGAAGAGTTGAGGTCAGCGGTCCAATCAGTTTTTTATAGACATACAGCTCTTATTTTGCTATGATGATATAGAATGATATTTCTTACGGCTACATGTTGCCTTTAATCATCCCAATCAAGTCAATCTAAATTTAACAGTTCAACGATATGTTGGGTTATCTTGCGACAGGCTATGTGTATGACACATCAGCTTGCTGCCATTTTCCAACAAAATAATATCAAACCCTATGTGGTTCGCATATTTTTGGACTGCCTTCGTGCTATTAATATCTTTCTTTTATCAGTAAGGTCGCTTGACCTCTCCAAAACCAGAACTCTATATCATAGGATACATATGGAACATAATAGGGAGAAGATATTCGAATTAGGTTTGGGAACCTCAAAAAATATTGCAGACCTAGAGCAAAAATCTTTACCACTCGTTAAACCGATGCATATAAACATTCATCGTCACCAAGGGGCTTTAACCAATTATTGATTTTGCAATTTCTAGCTAATGACAGCTCTTATGGCTTTCAGTTTTTGATCATTTCATTACTTCTATTTATGTTTTACACGTGTTTGATTGAATTTCAATAAAAACAGTCATTTTGTTTATGGTGCTACGTTATTTCTTTTTCTGTTACAAAAAGTGCAATTTTTGAGGAAAGAATCACTATTATTTTACCTTTAAATTAAGTCAATCATAATGAATATAAGATTCTTTATTAACATATTTCCTTTATTTCTGCTCCATTGCCATTTTATTTCTTGTATTAACTTAAACCCAACATATCCTTCACGACAACATTCTCCTCACAAGTCCAGAAACACATAAATTATCTACTTCATAATTTCTATGTTGTTTTCGAATCCTAAATTTTGTGTATGTGTGTAATTCTTTAATCTCATCTGTAATGTCTTCTCTACCAATTTTATTAACATAGAGTTGTTTCAAGTTGAAAGTTTCTTCTCTCAAGATATCCGAACACGTTCGGAGTACTTTTTTTTTACAAAATAACATATTTAAACATTATAATTACTTTTTTAAGGATCAATACTAATATTTAACTCACAATACTTAAAAAAGGTTATCTAAATTTCACAGAAATCACAATTATCAGTGAAATTTTAGCAATATTTTTGAAAAACTTCAAAGCAATTAAGAGAAAAAAGTAATAAACTTATATTATTGAAAGTATTACTAAAACAAATTAGTTGCATTTATCTGGAAACTGTACAAAAATGTTAATGTTTTATTAAAATTTGAAAATGACGAAGCTGATTGAGTAAACATTGTAAGAAATGTGATATTCTTTATGAGACCATTATTTAAATAACAAGCCATAACTCAAAAAATATTCCTACATTAAAAAAATATTTTAGTACATTCTCTAAAAAATAGTATAAAATCAGGTTGAAAAAGTTTTATATAAATACACTTGTAACATTTATAGAGTTATCAGATTCGCTGTGATAGATTTTGAGCAATTTAAAAATGCCCACTTCTGGTAGATTAAAGACCCCCTTCAGTTTTTTTCCAATTTTGTAAAGTGTATTGTTATTTGGCCTCTAGCTAGCATAGAAACCAAACAAAGTACGTTTTGTAAAGCCAAAAGATAGCTCTATTCAATAAAAAAAACATCTGTTTTGACTGTGAATTTGGTCATTTTCAACGTGTTCGGATTCTTTAAATATCTAATCAAGTTTTTTCTTCCAGAAATTCCTCTTTGAGAAACCTTGCGCAGAAATTTTCTGCGCTGCCATTATATATATACGTAGTACCAAATACATAATATTTCATATAATTTAATAATAAACTGCAGCTTTTCAAATTAGTTTATTAAATATCCATATTTCAAATTAGTTTATTAACTATCCATATTCGTTCCATTTCACACATTTCAAATTAGTTTATTAAATATCCATATATTCAAATTAGTTTATTAAATATCCATATTCCCTCTTGCTTGCAAATATGTTACCACAGGGTAATGTGAAGAAATAAACTTTTATTAACATGTTTGCGAGAAAATGACGTGTGATGTGACGTCTTTTTCAAGAAAACTCTATTATTAGCATTCGCTTGGAGTTTCTTGGATAAATTAAACTTGTCATTGATTCTTTTCAAAAGTCAAGCCTTCTCTAACGAAGCCTTCTTCCTTTATTTGATGTAAGGAAGTTGCGTAAATTTTTAATTTAAAATGCGCTCGTTTAGAAACTAGGTATAATGTGAAGAGGCGGCTTAAATAGCATGATGGCAGCCCGACCAGCTCATACTTCCGAGAAATTTAGGTTAGGGTATTATTATGTTTTCCTTGTTACATTATTCCTGTATTGGTAAAATTTTAGAATATCTTCATGGTACGCGAACCTTAGTTTAGAACTAGTAGTCTGCCATATTAAAATGAAGTAGAACGTTTTTTTCTCACCTTGTAATTTCACCAATTATTCCAACTTCGCTTGATAAAATTGTTAAATAATTTATTTTCTCTTTAACTATTATTTTTTTTCGTACGTTTGGTTTTTTTTTATCAATAAATAAATCTCTCAAATGCTTGTTTCTAGAGCGCATAACATTTTTAAAAATTTTAACTTAAAATCCGGCTTAGAATCATGACTTACGACTCCAATATTTCTTTTAGGGATTTTATTGTGTTTAGTATTTGAAATCAAAAAAGATGTTTCGTGAAAATCAAAAGGCGGGGAAGTTTGAAGAGTGGGATACCAGCTCAGTTGTTATATATATTCCTTGGCAGGGTTCAAAATTGCGAGGTCCGTAGCCAATAGCACTCTAATTTCGCAGAATGCGACGTTAATAAATCATCAGTCAACCATGTAAAACTGATAAAAATTTTAAAAAATCCATAATTCAGAAAACTAGAATTCAAATTAAAAGTCAGATATAGCAAAACAATAGGCTCTATTTTTTAAATAAGGCAGTAAGTGAGTGAATAAAGTCGCACTGTTCAGCTACACGAGGGCTTTTGGCGACGGACCTTGTAATTTTGAAACATGGTCAAGTGACGAGGACGACTCCTGAGTTGGCACCCCTTCTCCTACCAGACCAACGGGAGGACGAATTTCTCAACAGATTCAACGTGTATCGATTCCCTTATCGGCGAGTCTTTAGTGGCACTGGGCTCGAACTCGTGTCATATCGGCCACGATCCGATACCTTGACCATCATGCTACCGCGGTTTATTAAAATAAGGCAGAATTTACTACAGTCATCATTAATTACTACTAGACTAGTAATAAAAAGAACTTCAAAATGATGAGGAAATTGTAATAGAAGTTTAAATATTACAATAATTTAAATGAAAACTTTTTTGCATAACATTTTTAGCAATTAGATATTTTTATATTAATTTCATCTGCATTTTCTTTTTCAATTCCTACTACTAGCTCACTCTCTTATATTTACTTACATATATATTTATCTTGTTCACAAATTTTCAATCGTTAGTAAAATACTTTCTATTTATCCAATCAAGTTCAAATAAATTTCTTTACACTTGTAGTGGATGACACTTAATGTTAACACAGTTTTTCAAATACTAATTCATTAATTACCGGTTAACTAATTTAATTAAATTAATTACCGGTTTTCGAAGCCAAATTAGATTCGTCTTCATTGTTGTAACAATGCAACTGTTAAAACAATGACAAAAGTTGGCGTCGAAAACCGGTTTTTCAACCAAATTAGCCAAACCGGGAGTGCATTATTACAAAATTGAAGACAAATGATGCTCTTTTTTCAATTCCTACAATTAGTTCACCCTCTCTCTCTATATATATATATCTTGTTAAAATGTTCAATGGTTAATAAAATACTTTTTTCGCGCGCGCGTACATTCAAAAAGAGGGAATTGACTTTAAAAAAACCATTAATATATTACTTGTTTGTTTTTTAGAAGAGTAATAAAAAATAATTTTACATTTCTAGAAAATGAACAATGAACAATTTTAAAACAAGAGAAGTTAAGAGTATTGGGAAAACTTTAAATATATTGCAAGTTCTTTTGAAAAAAAATTATCACAACTGATTTTACAGATAAAATCTGGCATTCTTTTCAAATATCACATTTAGAAAATTTGTTTTACTCCACTTTCGCCATTTTCTTAAGTATGGTGAAGTTCCCTTGCATAGAAGAAAAACGCTTATATTTAAAAATTAAAGCATATCTCTCGGAAATAGAAGTTTGAATTTTTTCCCAACTTCTTTTTTTACATTTTAGTTTTTATTTTCTTTTTTAAAAATTTCGCCTTAGAATGGCATATTATAGGAGTGGAAAAATAGTAATCTAAAGACCCCATGCAGCCCACAAGGAGATTTTTTAAGGTCCTTCAAGACAGTCTAAAAAGATCCGATTTAAACCGTGAAATTTCTTTCCCACATAAGAATTAAGATTCGTCTGGTATATGTTCCTCTAATAATAAAACAAATACCTTTATTCCTTCATTAGAAACAAAGTACATGAAAATGCTTCTGACGAAATTAGGGATCCACTGCAGAGTTTGGAGAAGGAGATCAGAAAATTACTTCAGGACTTCAAGAAAACTGAGCCTAAATTCAATTTGCTCTCTTATTCCATTTCTTCTAATATTGATACAGCAATTGAGTAGCTGAGCTTCAACTTATTGACTTGCAGTTAGGTCATAGTCTGAAGGAAGTGTTTAACGCACCATTATTTGACTTTTACAAATCTGTGCCAGCTGAAAATTTTCCATGCATGAAGGAATTCTTCATATTTTAGTTGACATATATTTGTGAGCGAATTTTCTCAAACATGAAGGTCAACAAGAATAAATATAGATGTAAGTTTATAATGTAGGACTATTCCTACTTCCTTGTAATCCCCCTTGTCTACTCTCGGACCCAGCTAGAAATGTGGGAGCAACCAATTGATCAGACGACATGATTCACTAAAATCGTTTATTTGTCACAAGAATTAACACAGACACAACAATAATCTAATTAAGATAATTTAGATCAATGATTAGAGCGCGAAGGTGAGACCAGTTAGCCTGAGGATAA
The DNA here is from genome assembly GCA_019973975.1 of Trichonephila clavata. Classification (NCBI taxonomy): domain Eukaryota; kingdom Metazoa; phylum Arthropoda; class Arachnida; order Araneae; family Nephilidae; genus Trichonephila; species Trichonephila clavata. The sequence goes on along the minus strand of BMAO01012665.1, from coordinate 199,668 downwards.
TATTTACGGACATTCAACTAATTTCTACAATAACCTATACAGGCTCATTATTAACTCAGACACGCCCTAGCAATTTAGTTTCTAACTTCTATTTAAATAATACGCACAATATCTGTACTCTTGTCAGTTAGAAGTCCTACAGAGGAGGCCCTGAACACTAATAGCTGTCTTGATCAGCTCACATCCAAGTGATCCTCACTTTTGATATCTTCAATTCTAACTTTAATAATCTTAGATTCTCACTTCAATAACTCACGATCCTCCCTTCACTAACTCTCAAAACTCGTGAATACAGAATTTATGTAATAAACTCAATTTGCATAATCACATTTTCTTACCTTCGGTGAAAGTTGGTTGAATTAAATATTTTCCTTAAAGAGTCCTAAAGGGGTTAGTAGAGCCGCTTATAGATCCGTCACAAGTTGGCTGAAAAAAACTTGCAGTCTGTTACGAGCATTTCAACAAGCAATTTCACTCCTGATTTTAAAAAAAATTGTAGAAATGTGTGGTAAGGTACATCTGTCTCATTAAATTGATCTTGAAATTAAATGTTCTTGCAGCTAAAGATGATATGAAATAAGAACTTTAAATAAATTGCATAAAACTGTTACTAGTTTGTTTAGCTTATATTTACTGATTTTTAAGGTGAAATTAATACCTTTTCAGAAATGCAAAATTAACTAATTTATGCAATCATTTTTTCAGGAAGGTGCTATATCCTCCAACATCTCTCCTTCCGCAATGTTGCCCTCGAGCCAAGACAATTGCCCGTCCCTGATATATAATCCCTGATCTTGTCACGGCTTTACCAGACTCAGAAAAAATTCAATTTACTTTTCCCGAAATTAATTTTTTTAATTCTGTGGCAACTTACAAAGAAAGTCAGATAAAATTATCAAGTCTCTTGAATTTTCCCGTATTTAGATTTATTAGATAATAATTAAGTTTTAACATGAATATTTCCAGCTTTTTTTCCCTCAAAAATAATCGTCTAATAAACAGTCTAGTTCAAAAATTTATTACATTCTTTCTAAAATAATATGTATTCCAAAGGTAATTAAACATCTGAAAATAAAAATAATATGTTTCAAAAAAAATTCAGAAATGTTTAATTCAAAAATAGTTCGAACAATCTAAAACAACAGCATAAAGCAAGGATTTAAAATTCACATCCTATTAGGGCCCTTATAACATTTGTAAGACGGAGAAATTATTTTGATAAAACCTTTGCAGTCTAATTTCAAAAAAATTTCGAGAACAAGAGTCATTAATTGCAAACCACGAGAATGTTTCCCTCCCCTTTTTAATACCCTATTATAATTGTTGATCTTAAGTCGTTAATCCGATTATTATAATTGATCATTTGTATCATAAAACATTTACTACCTTTGAGTATCTAAATGTGTTTCGAATGTCTAATTTTAAATTTTTTTTACAATTTTAGCTGGAGGACGTGTTCTAAAAGTTCTTGGAAATGACAGTTTTTAAAAGGAATTAACCAGATTTTCAATTATGTCTCATAATCCTGTTTATGAGCAGAATTTCCATTTTAGAGCAGGAATTGAACGAAGAATTAAATGCATGCAGGATGAAATAATTGAAAAACATATTATTCGTTGGAATTTTAATGCAAAATATTTACGAGAAAATTATTCCAAAGCAAATAATACTTTCATGGAATTTTGAGAAATTCCATGGTTTAACACGTGTACTTCTTGCTATTTGGTGCGTATTTCAAAGAAAAACACTTCACTAGGACCCCGGCAGACGGATGTTTTTCTAGATCAAAGCATACATCAGTCATTTTTTTATGAGTATCAATCATAGCAAACTCTGTTTTTTCGCTGTAGACGATGGATTATTCCTAGAATTTATAGAATGATTCTGCTTTACACAAGATCTTGCATAAAAAAATAACAAATAATTAAAAACAATATTTATTATTTTAATATCCGTTTCTTCTCTTCCTAATATAATTTTTTTTGTAAAAATGACCTCTTTAATCTTTTAACACTAGAAATATTTCATCCGGGGTAAGGCATAAAATATTCAACTGGATTGAGTGATTCAGTTTCCTCCATACAGTAGTAAATTGATTCCCCCCCCCCCAATCTGAATTTATTATTTTCCGTGAATATTATAAAAATGACATGGGAAATCAAAAATATATGTTCTTGTTTTTTATCCGTCAAAAAAAATGTAAATTGTAGGATGATTCAAAGGTTCATTTAGTAGAGGGGGAGGGTAAAACTACAGGGATATACAGAATTCGACAGAAAACATCTGTTACTATCATTGAGATCATGGCGCCAGGCGTTAGTGTGGCAGATGAAAATATAAAAGTTAATTTTTTGAGTTATGGCCCTTTTTTAAAAAATAATATGTAAATTTTCTCAAAAATAAAAGGCTTATTTAAAATTAGTAGGCAGTAATAATTCACGGTAAAAACTTTCCGAAACGATATTTCACTGCGCTTCGAAGTAAAGAGAGCTAGAAATGAGAAAGATTTACAAAGACAGATATTTTTCGATATTTATAAAAAATCTTCACTGTCTGAAGAAGAAATACACTTGCCTCCGAAAGTCTGCGTACAGGCAATGATCTTACGTGTTTATGCTATAATTACTATTAAAATCTCGCTTTTAGAAAATCAACATTGCTGTCAGGGATTCTTCAAAATTTCCTTATTCAAACAGCAGCAACAAATTTCATCTTAACAAGAAAAAACAAGGATGACCACTAAATAATTACAAACCATCCGCGCCAAAAGTCTGCGTGCACTTACAAAATAGAGCTTTTAAAGACCTTTCAGTGTAAAATAATTGCACTAAATCATTTTTTAAGTAATTATAAGCTTATTTTACGATTTATTTAGGATTTGAGATATGAAAACTTTTGTGGTTTCATGGCAAGCGACAGAATAGAGACCGATATATTATTGAAAGAAAATTCATCAGAAATCTTCAGAAAAGGGGGAAATTTTTAACGAAATTGCTGAAACTGTTAATAGGAGTATATCATTAATTCAAAAAGTACTCATAAACTACAAATTAACTAAAATTTTAACCTCCACGCCAAGATCCGGCCGCCTGTCTACAGTGTCACCTCGAGAATCTTGCTTTGTAATACGCTCTATGAAAATAAATACAAGACTATAAGCTTCACAAATAACTAAAAGTGTGGCATTAAATAGCAAAAATATGTGACTTCAACCACAATTCGAAGGAAACTGAAAAAGGGTGACTATCATGGTTGAGTTGCACTCAAGAGAAATCAATCATCCCTTGAGTGAAAAGAGCTAAGAGAAATAACCTTTGCCAAAAAACGTCTAAATAGGGCACATAATTATTCGAAAATATAATATATTCAATTGAAAGTATTTTTTTTGTAATTTCGCATCAAAAAGAACAAAAATATGCCTACAAAAATTCCTGGACAGATCTTAAAAAAGAGAATCCTTTTTCGACTACCAAACATGGAGAATGAGGCATAATGTTTGGGGATGCATTGGAAGTCTTTCGGCTAGTAATCCTGTATTTATTGAATCAACAATGTACAAAATTGATTAGTTTAACTTATTGAAGTAAAATATCATAGAAAGTGCCGAGAAAGTTGCGGTGAGTGATGACTTTTACTTTCGGCGGCATAAAGGTACCGAACAAATGGTTCCCATTGTGAAGCCGCGGATGTTCTGACATGACCCAAACCAATCCCACAGGCCATCCTAGTCCCCAGACCTTCGCCCAATACTGCATTTATGGGATTTACTAGAGTGAATAATCATGGAAAGCGTATTAACATCCATGGAAATGCTCAAATTTTTCATAGTAGAAGAATGGAACAAAATATCCACGGATGAGGCAACTAAGCTAGTTAAATCACTGCCAAATATGATGAGAGAGTTACAGAAAGAACGGAATAGCTTAAAAAGTATTAACTTTTAGTTACAATCCATTAATGTAAAGGGTTTTTTTTTTCAGTGTACGCAGACTTTAGGCGCAAACGATTTGTGTCGTTCTGAAGTTAAAAATATTTGTATTATTTTATTTAGTATTCAGTTGATTGTTGCTTATACTATTTGAATTAACGACGTTAGATGTATCAATGATAAATAGTATTGATTCTGAAAGACTTCATTTAATTAGCCATTTTTGCATGAATCTGAAAGATGATCGCCTGTACGCAGACTTTCAGAGGCAAGTGTACATGCCAGAATCAAGCCTTTGAATAAAAAAGATTTTCTAAGATATCTTATAGAAAAGGTATTGTAATAACCTCCGAACATTATGCCCGAATTCATTCGTGTGTTTATTTTTTGTGAACTAGTAGTGTTGGTTCATGTGTGTGTGAACTGAAGCTACTCCAACCTATTTAATTATTTTTTATATTTTATAACACGTGTTTCTATTCATGTAAAACATCTGGCAACAGATTTTTTTAATTGTTCGTTATATGTTCTTATCAGTTATATGCATGAATAGAATCATGGAACAAAGTTAGGTATGTAAAAACTTTGTTCTTGTTAAATTCTTATATCGAAATTCCACTCTTAATGATCTATTCTTAATTACTCATTTCTATTCTTTTAATCATTAGATTAATTTTTTATCTCGATTTGAAACGTACAGTCCGCAATTCTATTTAAATTATAATCTGTATCCATAATCACAGGTAAACTTATCATCAGATAAAATTTGATCCCTATTAAAATTTGTACTCTTTCAATAAGATTAAAAAAAAGAAATTTTATATCACACCCAAATAAGTTTTTTTTATTCATCCATGAAACACGACGTTAATCTTTGCAGTTGCCATCAATTTCGATCAACATAACCAGCTTTGATTTGCTATAAGCTAAAATAACAAACCTGTGTGAGACAGTTTTTCAGTGTGCAAAACAAACCTGCTTGTTCTGTTAAAACATTTCGAAGAACATCTTCACAGAGTCCTAGTGACGAAGTCATCGACACGTCTTCACCTTGACATAACTTAGATGTACAGGTTTTAACCTTGGAGCATGACCTGAGAACATGTTTACTCGGATGCTATTGGACGATCAGATAGAGCGTGGGTGTTACGTTTGTTTTAGAAGCAATAGGACAACAAATAGTAGACGATTTTCCAGAGGATACAGCATTATGTCTCTCCAGGGAAAATCATTGCAAATAGCATCACTTATTTTTTAAAATTCATAATTTTTTTAAGCAAAATAGTAATATTTTATTCAAATCAGATAAGATCTTTACAAAAACCTTGAACAAATAATTATATAAAATTTTCAATATACTTCATTTGAGAAATTTGAATACTAAAGATAGATGTTTCTAATGCCACCTGTCTGAACGGTGCCAGATCGAGACCTGAGAAATTCATCGCGGCAAAGGGCTAGATCAGGCGTCACCAACCGATGGCACGTGGAACAATTCTCAGTGGCACTCTGCCCTACTCAACAAATTTATCAATATTTAAGTGGATGGAAGTTAATAAATTTGTAATGGACCTTATTAGGCAAACACCTACAGAATTGCAGACATTTACAGGAATACAAAAAATATGAAAGATAACTCCAAAGATAAATTACAGCTATTTTATAAATTATTGAATGTCATTGCTGGAGAGATTTAATTGCTTGAAGAGAGAAAATTGCACGTACTCTGCTTTCAGCTTTTGGTTCTACATATCCAACTAAAAATGCTTTCTTCATATGAACCAAATTTCGGGTTCGCAAAGAAATTGTTTTTATTTAACTATAGTAAGGAAAATACTTATATTTTATGTTGCTATTTCTTATTTTAATAAATGTGTTTATAAGTACTTAATATACGTAAAATTTTAATTCTTTATTTTTGTTGTAGAAATAAATATATTTTATGTGCTGTTCATATCCACGAAAAGAAATATCTTTAAATGATGCAAAATTAATGAAAAAAAAATTGTAGATCTGTATTACTAACCTCTATTCTTTAACTCTGCAGGTATTATCGCGGGAATCAAAATATTTCAAACATTTTCAACTGTGTGGCACGCTGAATCATATTGGTAGATTGGATTGGCACACCGGAACTAAAAGGTTGCCGACCCCTGGGCTAGATGTACGCTTGTCTTTAACCGTAGCTTTGAGCACCATACAGGCGACAATTCGATTTGGTTCGAACGCCCCCAAAATTGGCAAATTCAGTTACATTTATAAACATCCATGCTTTGTCCGAGATTCCAACCCAGGCCCAATGGCACAGCAATCAGTGTCACTAAACCGGATGGGCGGTTATACTCTATAATAAAACAGAATATTGAAATTTTTAAAACAATAAAGAGATAGACCATGGGTGTAGCTATTGCCGTATCAATGATACCGGGCGCCAACATGTGTAATTACAGTCCCACTAACAGGGTTATCTAAAAAAGGGCCCCCTGAAGGAATTTTGATACAGTCCCCCCTCAGAGCTAGCTACGCCAGTGAAAGGGGTGCTGCACAATTATGAATATTGCAGACTGATTACTGCTTTTTAAAAAATGGTGTTTAACCAGTTTTATGGCTATACGCAAAGACAATAAAAAATGTGTCTCATTAAGCATAAATTCCATGTAAAATGATAAAGTCTCTGTTTATTGTTTAATCGTAATGAAATTTAGTGTAAAAGTGTGTGTTTCCTAATAAGAATTTTTAGTCTTTAAGTTTTTGAAAACTATTGTAATTTAATTGAATTGAATTATAATACACATTTTTCACTATTCATTTCTTAATTTTTAAAATGCCCTATTTTTAAGATTCAAAATAAGCGCTACACGAAATTTCTACATCCACTTATAAGGTATAATTTTAATTAAATCATTGTAAGCAATTATGAAAAAAAAATTGAACTTTATGCAGTGCAATATTTTGTGTAAAAAGAAGAAAATTAACTAAAAAATTTTATTCAAGAAATTTTTTTTAAAAAAAGAAAATGTAGTCTTTCAATTTTTAATACAATAAAAATTGTATTTTAAAAGTTTTGTAGCTTTAAAGACTACACAGTACCCTACAAATTTTATATTTATCAATTTTTTTCTCTCATTTTCTAGTGGCTCATATCATAGAGAACCAAATTTTTCAGATCTGTTAAGAAATTAGTTTTTAAGATATCTGAAGTTTTCTTAACTGTGGTTTTGGTTTCGGTTTCATTTTAAAGCATTTTTTTACTCTCGAATTGAATTAATTAAAAAATTTTGAGCACAATCAACTCTTTTAGTGAGAAATATTTTTTTTTTCCAATTTTCATTACTAAAATCATTTTTGCTTGATTATGTTTTGAGTTTTTTGAATTCTCATAATTAATTAATTAAAATTTATTTCAAGGCCAATTTTTGCATTAAAAAATAATTTATATAACTTAGAAGCTTTGTCATTAATTTTTTTACTGTTGAGAAAATGCCACAGCCAAAACATGCTACGAGAAACAATATTTCAGAGATTGAATACTACTGAAAATCATGTATCTAAAAATCAGTCCTCAGCTGATACTGCAATCAGACTTCCGAATACAAGTATTCTGAATTCAAATATTGCAGATAAAACTGAATATTTCTTCAATGTACCAAAAACTAAATTACACTAAACATATTGTAGTACTATATTTCAGTATTTTAAAATCGTACAACAAGAGCTAAAATTTCCTAAATTGCCTGATTTAAAACTGAAAAAAGTTTAATTTTATGAACAAACCTCGCTATTCTTAGCTTATATTAGTATATATAATTGTCTCGTGTTTCAAAACTTTTGTGAAAATATTAGGGTTGAGATTAAGCTGAATAAACTGCCATCGTAACAAATGCTGTTAATATAATGCGAAAATATATTTTGAATTAAAAAAATAATTTTCAGTCATATTTAATTAAAATAAAGTTTTAATGTAGAACATACATTGGAAAATAACATATTAAAAAATTAGAGCTTTACGGGCACATTATGTGTTTTTGTTTTATACCTTTACAAACTTGTGACGGATCTTACGCGTCTATAACTAGACCCTTGGGGACTTTTCTGGGGCAATAATAAAACCAACCAACTTTCACCGAAGCAAGGAAACGTGATAATGCAAATTAAGTACATTATATAAATTCTGTATTTCGAGTTTTGTGAGTTAGTTGGTGAGTGGAGGATCGTCAAATAATGAAGTGAAAATCGGAGTTTATCAATTGAAGAAATCAAAGAGAGTATCACTCGACGGTGATTAAATCCGGATAAGGATCGCATTCAAGGCCTCAACTGGAGGACAACTTCATAAAAGTACAGGTATCAAGATCCTTGTTTAAATAAAAGTTTAGCTTATTCGTGCGCGACGTAGTTTATATTGAGCTAGTATAGGTTATCGTGGAATCAGTTGGGGGTCTGTATTATTATCCCCAGGCTAACGAGTCTCACCTTCACGCTCTGCTATCTGATCATTTATCTTAATTAGATTATTATTGTGATTGCTTGATATTTTGGTGACAATAAAATAATTAGAGTTAATCATGTCTACTGATTATTCAGTTCCTCTCACACATCTAGCCGGGTCCGAGAGTAGACAAGGGGGATTAGAGGGAAGCATTAACCGACAAGCATTTCAAACTTTAAATGCGTTTTTTTCAGACTTTCAATTTTGAAGGCTTTAGGCGGTAGCCTAATGGCCAAGGTAACGGACTCGTGGTCGGCGTGTTATGAGAACAAGCCTGGTGCCGCTGAAGACCCACCGAGTAGGGGAACGATGCACGTAAATCTGTCGAGAGCTCATACGCCCTCCCGTTATTGTGGTGTGTTAATTAGGAGAGGGGATGTCAGTTCAGGTGTCGTCCTCGTCACTTGACCATGGTTCAAAATTACGAGGTCCGCTGCCAAAAGCCCTCGTGTAGCTGAACAGGGCGACGTTAATATTCACTCACTCACTTGAAGGTATAAGTATTTTTTAATCCCCAATGCTTTTTTCTGTTCATCATAGAGCCTTGAAATTTTTTTGTATCTACTCCCAAACGTATGTTCTAGAAAAGTTAGTATGTATTTAGCTCTGAGACCTCTAGTTATTTTTTTAAATGCTAAAGTTACTATTTTAAAAATTTTCGTGTTTTTTCCAGGTTTTTTTAGAAAAATAATTATTAAAAATCAACAAGGGAACAGATTTGCAAATCCATACTAAATTTTTTCGCAATATTCTAAGAAACATAAATAACTTAAAATGGCTAAAAAAAATAATTAAAAAGTGATCATTTTATAAAAAAATTTTTAAAAATTTCAAAAATTCGAATTTTTTTAAATTTGTAAAACAATGGCTAGTCAAGTTGACTTTTTATTTTCAGAATCAACTTAATAGTATAATCTGTGAATATAACACATAAATTATTTTTATGTTACCGTCTCCAAAAAAATTTTTTTTAAAGTGTATTGTGTAGCCTTAAACAAAATTGGAATCACAAGCAGTGAATAGAAAACAAGACTGTATCGAAAATCATATCAAATAAAATGTTTGGAAGGCTTAGATTTTTTTTTTTTTAAGCAGAGATATTTAGTTATAGAAAAATTACACTATTAGATATTTTTGTTGCTAATTGCAAATTACTCTGCTTGAGAAATACTTTTTCAATTACAAATTTCTTTTCCATACATTCATCTACACCAGGGGTTGGCAACCTTATAGCTGTGCCGTGCCAAACCAACCTACCAATATGATTCAGCGTGCCACACTTTAGGGCATTTTTGAAACAATTTGATTCCCGTGATAATACATGCAGAATTAGAGAATAGAAATCAATAACTTAGATTTATACTTTTATTATGTATTAATTTTGCAACATTTAAAGATATTTCTTAACATAGAAAACAGCATAAAATATAACTATTTCTTCAACAAAAATTTAAAAAATTTAAATAGTTCATATATCATGCATTTTTAAACATATTTATTAAATTAAGAAAAGACAACGTAAAATATAAATATTTCCTTTCATTTTGCAAAAAAAAAAAGATAAATGAAAATTTTAATGCGAGAACCTAGTGCCTGCACCGCTCTACTCATTCATAACGCAAAATCGACTTTAAATTTGACATGATTCTGAGCATTCAATTGTTAAACAATTTCCTTGCGAACTCAAAATATTTTTCATACGATAGCAGACTTTTTATTTTGATATGTTGAACCAAAAGCGGAAAGCAGAGTACGTCCTATTTCTCTCTTCAAATAATTAAATCTCTCCACAAATGACATTCCATAATTTACAAAATAGCTGTAAATTTTTCTTTAGAGTTATCTTTCAGGTTTTTCGTAATCCCGCAAATGTCCATAATTTTTAAGATGTTAGTCAAATAAAATCCATTACAAATTTATCAACTTCCGTTCGTTCAAAAATTGACAAATTTGTAGAGTAGTGCAGAGTGCCACTGAAAATTGTGCGGCGTGCCACATGTGGCACACGTGCCATAGGTTGTCGACCTCTGATCAAAACTATTAAAAACATTTTATACTTCCACAGTAACCTTATAAAATAACTGTAAAGAAAATTGCATTTACTACATTAAAATGTAATTCAAATGTAATTATTTCCTCTCATTTACAATTGGATAAAATTAAAGTATTTTCAAGCTATTGATTCAATATTTGCAGTTTCAGAGGTATTTTATTCCCGATTTCCTATATATTCTGGATCATCATTCATTTTTAACTTATTTCTGCGATATATGCATTTCTTTGAAACATTTACTTATAGTGGTAAGTATGTAATTAAAATTTCAAAAAAAGACAACAACCTTTTTAAAGTGAGGATATGGTATTGTCACAAGCAACTTTCCATAAACCTGACACAATGTTCACCAGGTTTAGGGATCGGGCTACTAGAGACAAATAGCTTGATTTCTAACCACTGTCTAATGCCGTGAACGAAATCTAAATGGGTATCACTTTAAACTGATATATTCGAACTTCAACGCCACTCTAACGTTAGGACTTTGGGACCCGATAGATTTAACATGCATCATCCCCTCTATGTGGTGGATCTTCAGTGGCATTATGACTCGAATCTATAACTCGACAATACAGGCCATGACTATGAACAATCGGCTATCGCGGCCATTGGTTAATAGAAAACGCTCGGTCTGTTCTTTTCATAAAAAGTGTGTTTTTTTCTCTGCACAATTTTTATTACAGATTTTCCGAGCATAAGCTTGTGTGAAAATGGAGGAATATCAAGAATAATATTTTTTTTTCATTGCTTAGTAAAATAAGAGATTTCAGAAAATTTTAGAGAGTGTAAAACTTACTTGGTTTGAACCAATGAAAGATTTTTTTTCTTAAAATTTTATTTAAATATACTGTTGAGACAAATATTGTTCAACTCGTTACCAACTAATGGCTACTAAAGCCAAGTGAGTTAATAAGCAAACAGAAATATAATAAAATTATAGAACATATAAAATTTGTTAAATAATTAATTTTTAAAATGAATTTTATAATTTTATGTTAATGCATTTGTAATATTAGGGGAATTTGTATTTTATATAGACTTACTGTATTTAAATTTTTAAATCTGGAAGCAATTTCTTTGTAACCATTTTCAGCTTTCCAGGTTGGCAACAGACTAGTTGTAATGTTTTGATGTGAGCGCAGCTAAGCCTTATGGAATAAAAAATTATTCTTCGAATTCTTTACAGCAAATTTTTATACTTTAACGTTATAGAACCAAAAGCTCCATAACAATACTTTATAAAATATGTAAACAAGGATGGATGCAAAAGTATTTGGAAAATTTCAAGAAATCATGAATAACAAAAAACTATATAGACTCAGTCATACTTTTATTTGTGAATCAGACGCATGAAAAAGTCAAATTATATGCAGTAATTTTTCACTTTAAAATTCTTTAAAAGGCAAACAGTATAGCTGAAAGTCGGGTAATATGGGAAACCGAGATTTTGGCTTTGTTTGTAGCTGCTAATGCGTGGGAAAACCTTGAACAACTGAAGAAAGATTCACATGGTGAATTGCAGTGAGTATGCAATTGTTGCCATACCACTCGCTACAGAACGAAGAATGTTTTGCGATTTTCAAAAGTTTTTGCAGGTTAGCTTTCAAACATTTCAACCTATAGTAGACATGTGACTTGAATATTAAAGTTAAGCAAAATGTGTACTAAAAGAATTTTGTTTTGTAATACTGTGGTCGTTTTTTAGCTGATAATGTTTTGTCCTTTAGTTTAAAGGTTTATTTCCTAGATGACGTGTCGGATATTATGAAATACTGGGTATTTAATAATACCCGACGCACAGTGGTCAGTTTTCGCGATCTGGCGCACGGAAATTATTTTATAGCTTTGAAGTCTTCATAATTATATCAAATGATCAAAAATCGTTGTAATTAATGTAAATTGTGGTTATTCTCTTTTGTTTTTTACCAAGAAATAAGGTGAATAGGGTCTTAACTAATTTACATTAAGTTTGAATTTGATCAAGAATAAATTATTGCTGAGGGGAACTAGTTTTTAAACCAGGATCCAAAGATATTAACAGAAGCAGTAATTTGACACATGGGAGAATATATACAAGAAATAAAGCGGCATGTTAAAAAAATTAAATTTTAACATATTTAACAAAAACAATCAAAAATAACATTGTACATATACAATAAAAGTTAATACATAGTGTTTAAAAGGTTTCGGCACCCTTTAAGCATTTTTTTTATTTCTGTACTCAAAAATTATATTTTAGCATTTCATATAATGTTTCTTTTTGAGAAAATGATACGAGATAAATTTTGCACATATATTATTCACAAAATTTTACAAATTTGATTTTTTTTAAAAAATTTGAAACATTTTTAAATTTTATTCTTTTTGTGTTTTTTAATTTTTTGTAATATTTCTAAGGATGTTTTAAACACCTTTAGGGATCTATTTTACAAAATCTTAATTAATTTTGGAGGAAAAAAGATAATGAAATGATATATATGCTAAAATTCAACCAAAAGCCTAACATCTCCCACTTTTAAAGTTTTTTGCTCCACATAATATCAAAATATTATATTTTTATGAAAAACAAATGATGGAAAGAACAAAAATTATTACCCTGGCGAACCTTTAGGTGTCTACCATGCATCAGCTTTATACTTCGCCTTCAGTGATATAATGCTATTTTGGGTATCAATTTGTTTTAAAACATATTTCTGAGCTTTGGCTAATTTGCATAAGGTGTGGTAAGAAAAGAGCTTGCATTGGAACCTCTGCTGATATATCATAAATGACGATACCAGGAGGATAATAGTTAATTTTAGACTCTATAAACTTATTATAGTTGGGGTAAATATCAGCGTGGAACTCTTTGCTATTTCCTTTTTTTTTCTATTATATTGGCCTTTTAACATTTTGATCAGTCATTTTTTTCGCCGATTCTGGCTGTCGGGTAAGCATTTCTTCAGGCGAGTAGCACGTCTAGATGTGCAAGTAGTTACTTGTTTCAAAATTAAGGCAGCATCTCTCTCTCCAGCTGCTCGCATTGACATTCTTGTTGCAAATGCTAGTTCTTGTTTGCTTGCGTAAACAAGAAGAGGACGTACTCTTTCCCTCTTTTCCGTAGCTTTGCATTCCCCGAATGATTTTGAGGGTCGACCTGTAGTTAATTTGGATGGTATAAATCTTACTCCCCCCCCCCTCCCGACAACCACGCATCATTCAACTTGGAGAAGAACTTATCATTTTTACGGCACTTCATCCATTTTCCCCCCACAAACGAGTAGAAATTTTAACAGTTTTTCTAAATTAAAATTGCAGCTGGTCCTCATATTTATCACAGTCCATTGTAGTCATAACAAAACTCAAAACAGTATTAGTTTTACGCTTGGGATCCTGCTCTTTCTTCCACACATTGAATAAGGCACGCCGAGTAATACCATCGGCCAACGCTGAAAAAAATTCATAACTGTGGAAGTTTCAGGAAGCAACAGCTAAATTTGGTATTAAATTAAAGGTCTATATCTACTCTATGTGACTTAAGTGTTACTGTGATCAATCCGTGTGAATCCCATAAGTTCTAATCCATTAAACACAAAAAAAAAACATACGTTAGTAGGAGTTACATGCTGTGCTAAATGTTATGTTATAATTTTTAATCGAACTTGAACCTAATTTGAAAATTAAATCAAGAAATTACTTATCCATCGCATGTATTTTCAAAAAAAAAACCCGCTAAAATCTGCAAAATCTTTTTCAGACGAAACGATTGAACTTCCGACTGGAAAATGAGGCTCGCAAGTGCTTCTTTTAGAAAGAACAAACCCGATATATACCAATGGTTGTTGAAAATTTCCATTCATGTACTGACAAAAAATGTTTACCACATGGCTAGAGAACTCAAGAGGACCTTAAATTGTGGGTTGTTTTTTTTTATTTCCGCTCAATTTCATTTTTGGGGTTTCCGTGACCCAGATCGGGAAAACTGACCACTGTGCGACGTGCAGCAATGAATCGTTCCATTCTGATGTCTCATTCGTGATAGACTTCATACTCGTACCATCAACTAAAAAAACCAGAAAACAAATACACTAAATGTTATCTTTTGTAACGGAAAATTCTCCGAAGACCACCGAGAGGTAATTTGAATTCAATGCTTCACCTATTTTCTGTGGGCTCACCTTGAATGTACAGGAGTAGAGAAAGATTATACAGTCGACTCTCGATAATTCGAAGTTGAAGGGGGGACCAATGGAAAACTTCGAATTTTCAAGAGGGTAAGAAAAAACTCCTGATTTTTTTTTTCCTTCTAAAAGAAAGGGTAGCAATCAGATGGTCATCAAAGGGGCTACGCTACAGGGGAGAACACGCAGAGACAAAACAACACAAAACATGTAAGCTCCAACCTGTTTGCTAAAGGATTCTAGATAGTAAGTGTTCGAATTGTCGAGAGTTTTATAACTTCGAATTATTGCGTGTTGCAGTCTGACCAGCCACAGATTTTACTTCGAAATATTGAGTGTACCAAAATGTATTGTTTTAGTTCGAAATATCAAGAGTTTTTCAAGGGGCTGAGCATATACTTCGAATTAGCGAAAGGTTCGTATTATCGAAAGTTCGAATTAGCGAGAGTCGACTGCAGTTGTGACTTTTGTAAAAAAACTCGAAACAGAAATGACTTTTACGTATTTTTAAAAATGTGGCTTTTTATAGTCAAAAATAGTAACATTTTATGAAGTCTTAATTAGTTTTCTAATGGCTTAAACTACCTATTCCATATTCCCCGACTATTACATAATATCCTACATTTATCCTTTTTCTTTAAAATAATTTTTTATAGCAACAAAATAAATATTATTTCTTTTTGACAAGTGATAATTCCTTAATATTGTTTATAGTTCATATCCATGGTGATTTTGGAGGTTTTTATTAAAAACAGTAAAGTTATTTTTGGAAATGTAAATGGTATCCATAATACCCGTCTCTTTTTTTTTTTTCCAATTTTACGAAAACCAGCACAAGATATTTCTATCGTTTATGTCTTGATTTGATTTTTAATTGAAAGCACACTCTGAAGCAACAGGACGGCAATTGATAATATACCTTGTAATTTTTAAGCACAGTCAAATAATGACACCTCAGCTGGCACCCTCTTTCCAAACTTACACACCACTCCAACGAGAGGACTTTGAGCGTCGACAAATCATCTCTTCAAAGCGGTGGATCTCAGTGGTTGCGTGGATATAGTGGACGTGGTTAGAGCGGACACATTTTTCCCCATCTTAGAACAGATTCGATACCGAATTACAAAGATAAATACATTTTTGCCAATCAAATTTAATTATTTGTATTAAATTGTTAAGATATTATAGTGCGAATACAGTTTAAACATAGCGAAATGTAAAAAAAATAAAAACTTTCAAATGTTTAAAATTTTATAGTAAGTAACAATATATATTGAAGGATACATGAACGAATTTCAGGAATTTTGTGCAAAACTGTATTTTAGACTCAAATAAATTTAAGAACAGGTGCAATTGCCCTAAAATTAATTAGTTTTATTAATGTAAGTAAAAATAAATTCTAGAAGTAAAATATACAAGTAAATAAATATTAACTAACCTTTATAATAAAGGCAAAAATATCATGCGTGAGTGAATATTAACGTCCCACTGTTCAGCTACACGAGGGCTTTTGGGGACGGTCCGTGTAATTTGAACCATGGTCAAGTGACGCGGACGACACCTGAGCTGGCACCCCCCTCTCCTAACTACCACACCACACCAACGGGAGGACGTTTGAGCTCTCGACAGATTCTACGTGCATCGCTCCCCTACACGGCCGGGTCTTCAGTGGTACTGGGATCGAACTCATGACATGCTAGCCACGATCCGATGCCTAGACCACTTGGCTACCGCGGCCACCAAAAATATCATGCACCATTGGATTTAGTCCAACGTAGTTACAAAACTTAAACATTAGAGACATTTTGATTAGATTTTAGACATAGTATTTATCCTTGTAACTCGATAATCGAATCTGTTCTAAGATGGGGGGGGGGGTCCACTGAGACCACAAAATGTTATGTGTCCACTGTAGCCACGCCACCATCTCAGTGGTCCCAGGACTCCAGCCCACGACCTGACAATGTCAAAGTTCATAACTATAACAACTCTGCTACCGTAGCCTTTTAATGATTTTTTCAAGAAATTGACTTTTATTCTCTTTCTTTTTTGACTCAAAAAAAATTTCTGATTGAGAGATACTGTTTGAAAGAAAGTACAGCTATATTTGATAAAGAACAAATAATAACACATTTTTGGTTATTTTTGAATACAAATCTCTCAAAAACCAAAACTGTTCTTCAAAGAAATTATATTTCTCGAAATGTGTAGAGGTTTTTGATAGACAAAGCATACATCGTAAAGCTTCGTTATTCCGAATTTTAAAAAATACAAATTCTGAATCTTTACGATTCAGATTTATTGATTTTTACAGCTTAAATGTATAATTAAAAAAAAAAAATTTGAACTTATAAATAAAGTGCCTTTAATATTTTCAACAATCATTGCTGGTTGTTAAAAATGTACATTTATCATTTCATTTGAAATTTCAGTAACGCGAGTCATTTACTTCTGTTTTTAAACGGTTCTCTTCTACTCACATTGTGTGACCGCAGTAGCCTAATGGTCAAGGTCAAAGGCTCGTAGTTGAATGGCCGTTGTACTGTGGGCATCCGGACTGCAATACAGTCCTCAATCCCATGTCATGATTATCTTCGATGGAGGGCATGGCGATATTGGAGTTTTTCATTCTGCTTAGTAGAATCATGATGATTGGCTGTGGCGAGGAGATCCGCGAGGCGTGTCTATAGTTCTTCTCCTGGGTGCAGTGGAGTTGAATTTTTTAGCATGAGTGAGAGCTCAGAGACTCTGCTCTCTAATTGAAAACTTGTATCTAGAATGACATAGTTTCCAGCCTAGTACCCCTGATGCACGAGAGACCAGAGTTTTATGATTTATGAAACCTAGATATTTTTAAGAAATAATTGTTAGTGCATGTCGGTAATTTTCTCAAAAACACTGGTGGCCGCGGCAGCCTAGTTGTTAAGGTGACGGACTCGTGGTCGGTATGTCTTGAGTTAGAGCCTAGAACCGCTGAAGACCCACCGTGTTAGGCCCGATGCACGTTATATCACTTGAGGCTCAAGCGCCCTCCCGTTGGAGTGATGTGGAAATTAGGAGAGGGGTGCCAGCTCAGATGTCATCCTTGTCACTTGACCATGGCTCAGAGTTACGATATAGCTCTCGCCAATATAGCTCTCTCTTAAACCACTTTATAAATATAACACTCTACTCACTTTATAACTATGTCAGGTTGAAAACTTATAAGGTATCCAACTACCCTAAAATTGTGAATTTTGCCAAAAATTAACAATTTTTTTTATGATCTTATTTTATAGACCATCTTATTAGCTTTATAAAAATACCAAGTGTATTATTTTCTTTTAACTAGAACAAAAAATACAAGTGTTTAGTTAAAGCAGATGCCATTACTTTAGACAAGATGTCTTATACATATATATATATATATATACTTTAAAACGCGTTTTACTCGAAATGCGTGTTTTTTTAAAATGCTTAAATGGAGGCCAGCGATTGCTCAAAAAGTTTTGAAATTTATTTTCTGAAATTTTTTGTGTATGTTCTGTATAATAGTAGAAGTGTTTTAACCTTCAAATTCATCAATCACTTTTATTATAAAAATTTACAGTCCCTTATGTGAATATAATCACTGTTATTTTAAGTAATTTCATGTATAAATTTCGATAAAGTGCTCTAATTTTTGTAAAAATTAAAATATCTCTTATCCTGGAGGTAATTTTAAAAATTAATAACATAGCAACACATCAGAATTTAAAAATTTAAAATTTGTTCATAAACTTTTGGTACAGATTGGGCCCCGTTTATGTTATTTTTTGTAAATTTTTCCCAATTTTTTCCCATTTTAATAAAAATTTCTTTTTCTCTTCTTTTTTAACATATTTTTCTTAAAATATACTTAACAAATCTAAAAACCACAAAAAAATCCCCATATCTCCATTTTTTTTTTAAAAAAACAGTTATCGCAAAAAAAATTGGATACCTTAAAGCATCTTCTCACATTTTTTAAGCCCCTCGAGCTGAAACTTTCTATACATGATTGTTTTGGATGAGACAATAGATAATTTAATTATAATCAACAAAAATTAATTGTTGAATTTTACTCATAATTCCAATTGTTCAGTATTCAACGTGAAATTGTTGCTTATTGAAATCAACCAGTTAAATTATTCCTTCATAGAATTTAAAACTAATCATTGAATAAATTCAATTTGACTCAACGTTCCCTTTCGCTTTTAAAATATAAAGTATACAAACATTATGCTACGCAAAACGTGAAGTGTAAAAGAAAACCCAAGTTCAAAAAACTCGTTTTTAACCTGTGTTATTTGTTTATTCAGATAAATATCTCTAAAATATTTTCTTTAAAGCCGAATGTCAAAGCTTTGATTGATTCCTTAAACATAATAGAAAACATTCATTTTCTTATATTTATGTTACTCTACCATCTTTTAAACGACGAAAGTGTCTAAGCTTCGTAAAAAAACGATTGAGAGAAACAGTGAAACACTAACTGCAATTTTATAATTCATTTTTCCCCTTTAAAAGGCTCCTTAAATAAAAATTTTAATTAAAGTAAAATACATGAAATCTGATTCTAGCAGCAAATTTCTCGCAAAGGTAAGTTAACATTTTGAGGTTCCTGTTTGAATGACTCACCTGGCATATATCAAATGACCCGTTAGCTTTTTTTCTCTGCATTGCTCTTTCCTCTCCGCTTCTCTTCAACGATCTCTGCCCCCCCCCTCCCTCCAATTAAAAGAACCAGTACCTTTTTTTCCCTCTGAGCAAGTCCGAGGGAATGATTTTAGAAACAATATCAGATTCCATATGGGAGTTTTTTTTAGAAATAATTGCTCTTTGGTATTATTCATCTTTTTTCTGAGCTAGTGACATTTGGTTTCTGTTTCTAAAAGTATAGCAGAATAAACCAGAAATTTTTTAAAGAAAAAAATTTAATGGTTTAAAGATAGAATAATACTTTACTCATTTTAACGAAAGTTAAAAGTAGTAAGGAAAAATATTGTCCCTATAAAGATATATTAATTAATAGATTTCAGGTATTCAAAAAAATGACGTTGTTCAGTGTTTTAATATAAATATAATAAATAAAATTCTATTTTTGCTTTCGCTTTTTCAATTCCTGATATTAGTTTATTACTCTCCCCCTATATATATATATATAGGAGAAAGGTTGGCTGACCACAAAACATGTTCAACCCCACTTTTATATAAATTATTTTATACATAAGCTGTCCTAAGTCAGCAGTGTTTATAATATTGTAATATCCATTCTTTTGTATTTTTTTTATATTTAACTCTATTATTTTAATTTTGTTAATTTCCTTTTAAAATCTATTGTCTGGTTATCTTGCAATTCCAAATCTTTTCAGTTTTCATCATGTTTATTCATCTCTCTCTCTTGTAGAGAAATTTTGACTCTCTCTCTCTACATATATACATATTCAAATTTTCAATTGTTAATAAAATACTTTATATTCATCCATTCAAGTTCAAATACATTTTTTTAAACTTGTAGTGGATGATACTTGATGTTAATACAGTTTAATATATTAAATCATTAATCCATTAAGAAAATATTAATTTATTAATTAAATTTAAAAATGAATAAATAGTAACAAACAAAAATAATTGTCCAACAGCATATATAGAAAGGAAAATCGTTCTTTGTGTCTTTGTAGCACACTGAATAGCGTGTTGGTCTTCTAATCCAAAGATCATGAGTTCGAATCCCACTTGGGATGGCCTAATTTCTGAGAATGTGATTTCTTTTTTACTATACTATTTTATTAGAATAATTAAATTTAATTAACGAAAAAACAACAAATAAAAATAGTCCAACACTATATATAGAAAGGAAAATGGAAAGTTGCAAGAAAAATCGCTTTCTATTTTGTCACTCAATATTGTGATTCTGTCATATGTATATACATATTTATATTAATTATAACTATTTAATAAAAAATTATTTTAAAAAAAAATTTTTCTCTGTTGATCTAAGTAGTAATTGACTTACAAATTTTTTAATATTATTTGTTAGAAATATAATTGAACATTTACAGAGTGATTGAATGAAAAATAACGTCACACTATTCAACTACTCAAAGGCTTTTGGCGATGGAGTTTTAAGTTTTATGAAGGAATAATTTAACTCGTTGATTTTCAATATGCAACATTTCACGTTGAATACTGAACAATTGGAATTATGAGTAAAATTCAATTCTTTAAATAATTCCTTTTAATCAATTAATTTTTATTAATTATAGTTAAATTTTTGTATTGTCTCAACCAAAACAATAGTGTTTAGAAATTTTCAGCTCAATTGAGCGCGTTGAAATGGGAGAAGAAACCTTAAAAGTTACAATGTGAGTAGAGAGTTATATTTATAAAGCTGTATGAGAGGGAGAGAGCTATTGGTGACGGACCTCGTAATTTTGAACCATGGTCAAGTGACGAGGACGACACCTGAGCTGGCACACCTCTCCTAATTACCATACCACACCAACGAGAGGACGTTTGAGCCTCGACATATTTAACATGAATCGGTCCATTTTGCAAGGCGCAAAGCTCGAACTCATGACACGCCGTTCACGAGTCTGTTACCTTGACCACTAGACTACCACAACCCATCAGTTGTCATAGAATGGAAGTAGGAAATGGTAGCTGTTTCAAATTTATAAGAAAGCACCTTGCCATGTAGAGCATAGGTTCTCAACGTGGACGCTAACGCCTCCTTGTCTGCGTTTGAGGCTTTCAGGGGGTCAGTAAAAGACTCAGAGAAAATTAGGGGCGTTGAAATGGTGCGGAGGGACTTGGGCAGACTAACCAAATATAGTCTAAAAAAACTTAAAAAACACGCTGATTATGTACTAACAAAAGTAAACTTTAATACCGTTTCCTATGTTGATTGTATGTATTTAAATCATTTCTATATCAATGTACGAAAATTTACATATTTCGGTAGTTCGGGAAGTGGATGTGTGTGAAAAACTTAAAGATTACATTACATTCAGACCTACATTAAATTGAATGATATAGTGCATTTTTTAATTTCTGTAGTGTGCACGTGTTGTCTTTGTCTATAAGCAGTAGGGGAAATGTTTCGTCCACTGCATTTTATTACGTTCATTATCCAAGAAACATAATTAAATATGTTAACCAGGAATTAACGTGTGATTCTTTAAAGGCTGAAACTGTCAAATTATATTTATTTTGAAAGCAATAGTTTATTATGAATTACTTCGTATCATCAAAAGCCCTGCCTGTCTTTATAATAGGTAGGCAAAAACTTTTATTCCCCTCTTTTAAATGAGGAAATTCAGTAGCGTTTCAATTTCAACACTATCCTATCTATGTGACTAAAATATATAATATTGCGCATTTAAATATATTTGTGAGAATAGCTATTTCAAATTTGGAAATAAAAAAATTGAAGCTTAAAAAAATTAAATTAAAAATATATATTCTATTACTAATAGAATATCTCTTTTTAAACAAATTAACTCTAGTTTTCACCATGTATTATGTACACTTTTATTTCTCTAGAGTGGATGGGGGCGGTATCTAAATATTCACTATTAAAGGGGGCGCCAGTTCAAAAAAGGTTGGGAACCTATGGTGTAGAGAGACTGGTGCTCGATAAATCTGTTTTCAAGTTGGAGTGGCGTGGAAGCTTGGAGAATAAGAAGGCTACCAGCTCTGGAGATGCTCTCTTCAGGTTCAAAATTGCGAGGTCTGTCGCCAATAGTTTTCGAGCTCGAAGTGAATAAAAAGCAACCAAATCAAGAAAAATATAAATTAAGTTACTAACATTACCCAGAAAATTGAGTAAGACTGTTTATTTCTAGAAAACAGGAACAAAAATTTATTTCTATGGAAAAATATGAATACAGATTGAAAAATAAGGCAATAATTAGAACTGTCATACAGGTGCATTAATGATTAATTTTTTAAAAACCATTTGCTACTTTCATCCTTACTAAATATCTGTTTCATTAATCTTACCACACAACAATTTTTTTCGAAATATTTTAGTTAAATCTTTTAAATAATTATATATTGATCGTTTCAACCGATCTAGTTAACAACTCACTAAGTGTTAACGTTTAATGAATTTTTTAAATAGTTTTCGTGATTTCAAGTTACAATTAGACAGCAATATCAAATTGATTCTATTCGACTTACCTGCCACACTACACCACAGTGATATGTAGCAGCATTATTGTCGCCAAAACTTACGTGGATACAGACTCTAATTTAAATAGAATAACCAGAATAAACACTTCAAAACGAGATAAAAAATGAATTTAAGAACAGGAATGTGAAAAGTTTAGAATAGATCAGAATAGAATTTCGACATAAGAATTTTGACATTAAGTGTTTAACAAGAACAAAGTTTCATCATACATAACTTTATTCCATGATTCGAATCATACATATAATGAATAAGAACATATTGACAATGGATTCCTTAACTACCATTTTGTAAAAATCATTTTCAGCAAGACCATCCTGATCTGAGGAAATTAGATTTTTGGATGTTTCCCTTCGATTTCGGTTAACTTTTTCTCATACTTAATGCGTTTTATAATACCTTTTCTATATTGTTTTTTTAAATTTAACTCCTAAGTACTTTTTAATTACTTATGGGCAAGAGTTCAGTCATCAAATTCACTCAACCTTCTAATGTTTAGAGGTTAAAGCCCGGAAGGTCTAGGTCAGTGATTCTCAACCTGTTTGTTGTTGTTGCTGTACACTTTCAACAAACTCTAAATTTGTCGCACACTAAGAATAAAATACGTTTACAAGAATTTTACTTATTTGTAATACACTAGGTAAAATAGTTTATGGTAATAATTTTCAATGTTAAATAAAATAATAAGTACGACAAAGATAGCAAAATGTTTTGAATATTTTATTACAAATTATAATTATAAGGATACAAACATTTAATGTGGAACTTGAGCTTGATGATTTTTGATAATTTCGCTTATATTTGGTCATAAAAATGATGTCACTCTCAGTTCGTCGTCTACATTTCAAAGTTTATTATATATTTTTTCATTTCTGTATTTGTTAAAGCTGAAAATATCCGAGATCACGCAAAGTTGATGTACAAAGTTGCAACAATATTTTTAAAACTTTTTTTGGGTATTATGAGATAATCGCCTCTAATTTTAATCCAAAATGAATTAATTTGTTGTGAATTATGTGTGTGTGAACCGGGTGGTCAGAGTGGGTGGATCGTGGTTGACACCACCCTCAGAACCCACGTGGTCTATCTCGATAGAAACCATATGTAACGGATTCTGTTGAACTTGGCTTCAGCATAACTAGATCTGCTAGATCTGTTGTTTACTCGTAATTCTTGGCTTCGACGTACCTGGTGCCGTTGTTTACTAGGATTTTTATTTAGAATAATAGAATTTATTCTCTTTAAGTAATTCAATCTAATAATTGATTTAATTTGTTAAAGATTGTTAAGTTTATTGTTGAAAGTTATTGTTACCAATAAATCCAGGGAAAAGACAATTCTAGGACTCCAAAATATTATTATTATTTTATAACACCACACACACGCATCAGTATTTATAATTTAATTGACTCTTTTGAATGCTTAGAATTTAAATCTCGATTATTGAAGTTCGAAATTAGTTCTTTTTTTTCATTCAAAGTTAATTCACATACAGATATTTCCATACCACAAATGGATTACGAACACAATCAGTTTTTTTTATATTCATGTATTTAAAAAAGGATAAGTTAAATATACCACGAATTTGCTTAGTTTCTTTCCATGTAAAGGACGAATGATTTGGTTCCGAATTTTATTTTTTTCACGCTGTATAAATAATATTTTTTAAAAAAAATTTGGTGGCACAGTTGTGATAGCGGTCGGTTTCTGCTTACATCTGAACCCTCTTGCCTACCTGTAAACCCGGCTAGAGGTGTGGGAGAAACAGAATAATCCACAGACATGTTTTCAACCTAATCAATTTATTAATTCTAATTATTAATCAGACACACAATACAATTCTAATTAAGGTAGCTGATATATAGTATAGTGCGGAGGTGAGATTCTATAACACGGGGATACTACTACAGACCCTCAACTGAATCTAAGACAGCTTAAATACGCTCAAATATAACTACGTCGCACACTAATAACCTAACTTCTACTTAATCAAGCGCACAATACCTGTACTTTTTATGCATCGGATCCTACACTAGAAACTTGCAGGTGATCTCTGTCTGCTTGATCGATCCACGCTCTTTTATCTTTTGCCTGGACAACTCCAAGACCTCTAACTAATTCCACTATCTTTCAATCTTCAACTAACAACTAACTCGCAGACTCAATGTTAACTCCTACTTGCCAACTCCAACGTGTCAACCCTCAAACTTGCGAAAACAGAATTTATATAATATACTTCATTTACATAATCACGCTTCCTTACTCGGTGAAAGTTGGTTGAAATAAATATTTTTCTAAAAGAGTCATGAATGGATTAGTAGAACCACGTATAGATCCGTCACACAGTGGTTGAGAATCATTGGGCTCCCTCCAACGATATTTTCAGCAAGAGAACTGATTAAAAAGTTATCTCAAAATTGTCACCATCTAAAAAAACCGTTAAAAAAGAAAGCACTAAATTTATTAAAATTCGAAATTTGAAACAAATCTGAAACAACACGAGGACTACAAGTAAATTGCCTTAAGAAACAAAACTCACTCGAAAGGGTTTAAACCGGTCCCCCACGAAATAACCAGCCTTTATTGAACAAAATTCTTTATATACAGTCGACTCTCGCTAATTCAAACCTTCGATAATATGAACCTGTCTCTAATTCGAAGTATATGCTCAGCCCCTGAAAAAACTCTTGATATTTCAATCTAAACAATACGTTTTAGTACACTCATTATTTCGAAGTAAAATCTGTGGCTGGCCAGACTACAACACGCAATAATTCGGAGTTATCTTATATATATATCGACTATTCGAACACTCACTGTCATGTAGAGTCCTGTAGCGAAGAGGTTGGGGCTCACATGTAATGCGTTTATTGTCTCTGTGTGTCTCCCCTGTAACGTAAACCCTTTGATGACCATCTGCCTACCATCTCTTCTTTGTGTTTCCAGGTTTCTCAAGCAAAAAGACACTTGTATTGCTGTCCATCCTCAAATGAACAACAAACCGACCACACTTGTAGTCAGCCGTCCATATATTTCGTTTAACACGTGGCCTAGCAACACATGTTCAGAAAGGATGGTCAGCTGTTGTGAAGAAGTGATGCATAGGATTGTGTATTTTGTGTCAGAGTGACATGACGATTTAAGACTCATCTGTATGATTTGTGGCATCAAATAGGGCATGGGCTGGATTGGACCCGCCTTGTCTGAAGGAACCGATAACAGATTAAACAGATTTTTTCGTCAAAAAAGATTAATTATATACAGTATGTATTATTTTAATAATTGTTTTAATACATAAATGTATTCTTTAAATACAGAGGACTTTTAACTTTTTTGTAATATTTATATTGTACAACATGTGTACTTTTTAAAAACACTGTAAAATAATTGTATATATATGTACAATTATTGTTTTATTACCTAGTTTTAATTTAAATGCGTTAGAAAAAAATTCGCTTCGTGTATTTAGGGAGTTTTTTCCTAACCTCTTGATAATTCGAAGTTTTTTTATTGGTCTCTCCAACTTCGAATTATCCATACTGCATTGTATATATTTGTTTGCAGGCGAAAATGCACAAAGGTACATTTACATAACACACAAGTATTTTCTAAGTTTAAACAAACGGTTCAAAATACCAGACAAGCATTTAACAGGATGTTAAGACCGGAATTAGTTTCAAAATAGTACACTTGTATAATAAAAATAAAAATCTAAAAGAAACATATGGGGAAAGAAAAAGTATAACGTATGAACAAATAGACAGTTAGGAAAAATCAATGACAAAAAAAAATAATTAAATAAAACAGAACAAGAAAAATTGTCTCAAAAATTCAACACATCTATTTAAGTAACACCCCCACTTCCTGTTGATACTTTTTCTTTTTCCTTTTTTGCATCAGTTTGAAATAAATGAATCAGAATCGGAAGCAAGATGTTTCATTTTAGAGCCCCCCCCCCGCCTTTTTTATGCATAAACCAATACAGCAAAAAGGGATCTAAGACAGTAGTGTTCACCAACCATTTTATCGCCGTACAAAAATCATGGATCATGGTTAGTTAGGAATTGTGTAACGTAACTTGAATGGGAATTGATATCCAAGTTAGATATGGGTAAGAAGGATTTCATCCGTAAGCCAGCATTAGAGTTTGACTATAAGTCTCCCAGCCAGGGCCACCGCGTGGGTATTAGGCGCCCTTGTTCAAATTGAAATTTTGCGCCCCTTTATAGGGTTCTGTTGCTCTCTGATAAAGAGCTGCCAATTATATGCGAAATACTCTTTTATAGTATTCAAAATTTGACTTTCGAACTGAAAAACTTAAAAATTATGATATTAAAACACGTTTTATTGTTTTTTATTATTTCAGAAATTTTAAAAACAATACAATGATAGAACATTTTTTAAGTAAAATATAAAAATTAGAAAATATATTCAAGTATTGATTCTCCTAGCCTGTAGTTTTTTTATAATTTTAAGTTTTGAAAACTTTGTTCTCCAGTGACCACCAAAACTGGCAGGGTTAAAGAACTCCTTAAAGGGTATTGAAATATTTAGAAATGTATCGGTAAGATGGTTTTCATAAATATAATTTAAAACGTCAATAGGTGCCATATCCTCCTTGGTAAAACATCGCAAATATTTTATTTCTTCGAACAAATTTAATTCATCAATGTCCTTTTCATTAATATTTTTAGTATCCGTTAATTTTTCTTCTAATTCTTTACAATGTTTTAAAATTTCATGATCACTCCATTTTTTAAAATTAGGTATACAGTGTACCTTGAATTAAAATTGTAATGTTCTTTTATTGACTGTATCTTTCAGTAATTGAAGAAATAGAAGAGTCTAATATTATATTGTAAGATTCAACCTTAAATTTGTGTCTTGGGTTGTTGATTGGTTCGTCGGTTTTTTCATCTTGAAATAGTTTTTTTTTAAACCTATTTCTCGACTTTGTGGAAAATCAGTTTCCATCCCCAAATCGTCAGCAACGATACTTGCAGTGGCAATTGCATGTTCATACGCTTCATCTGATCTACGATTATTTAGCTGATATAAGATTTTGTAAATTATCAGTCACGATTTGTAAATCACATTTAGAATTTTGCATTATTTCATTTACCACATTTACTAAATTTAAAATATCGTGTCAGATGTTAATAGAACAAAGGAATTTAAACCAAGAAACCCTCTGAATCAAATCTTTTGCTTAAATTCTTGATTACATGTCTCTTGTTTGATCTTCTTGGATATTTATTAACGCTCTCAAAATTCCCTCCAAATCGTTTTTCAACGGTCTTAAAGCTTGAATTCTACTTTCCCATCTGGTGTTGGAGAGTGGCTTTAAAGTCAGATTTTCAACATACTGTTGCAAAATAGACCAACGTTTTACGGATAAAGAAATGTTATTGTAAACCTCCTGCACTACTCCAAAGAAATTAACTGTATCGAAGGAAATTTTAGCTGCATAATTTACAGCTAAATTTAGAGAATGGGCAGAGCAGGGTATATAGAGTGTCCTCGAGTTATTTTCAATAATTTTTGGTGCAATCCTTTGTGCTTTCCTCTCATATTAGCACCAGTGTCGTAAGATTGGATAATCTGAAAATTTTAATTCTAACTATTTAAAATGTCCCTTCATAAATTCAAACAGTAGTGTCGTCGACAGATTGAAATCCTAAGAAATGTCTTTCAATTTGGGCTTTTTATTGGTTTCCTCGTTCTTATAAATAAATCGAATTACAGCAGTCAACTGTTCGGTATGACTGCCATCAAGTGTAGTATCCAGAATTAGTGAGTAATATTCTGACGATTTAATCATTTGTAACAAATTATTTTAATTCCTTCTGAAATAATGCTTATAATTTCATTCTGAATTTGGTCCCCTAAGTAATGAGCAATGCTCCTCTTTTGAGAAGTTTGAATTTTATGGAGATATTCAGCGATTATTGGATCAAATTTTTCTATGGTTTCAACCAACTTCAAAAAATTTCCCTTATCACTATAATACAACTCTTTCGAAGGACTTCTAAATGCAAGGCATTGCCGGGATAAATGTTGAATTAAATAAATAAGCCGTTCACAATAACCGATTGCCAGTAAACCTTTTCTGCATCACAAAATCTTTGTTGAAATGCATCAATGGTACATAAATTACGCAAATACATTTTGAATTCACTGCATTTTGAATTATGTTTAAGTTGAAATGCACTGCTTTCATGTGTTTTCAAAATGTGGGTTAAATGTGCCCAATCATTAATTACATCCTTAACAAGATGTGAATGCTTCTCACTGAATAGTTTACGTCGGAAGAGCAAAAAACTGCGTTTCGGGAATTTGAATACACTAAATAATTTCTAGATATTTTTTGTCCATTCGGTACTCATTTTATTGCTTAGAAAATGTGAAACATGCAAAATTGCAAGTGTATAATTAACAACTTTTATTTAAGTAGCATTAAATTAAAAAACTATGAGTTCTACAAATTTTGGCGCCCCCTGGCCCAGGCGCCCTTGTGCGGTGAACAATTTTGCCACCCCCACGCGGCGGCCCTGCTCCCAGCCCTCAGTTAATTTATTTTAAGTAATGTATTGAGAAGAAGAAAAGAAGGTGGGAACATCCATCTCTACGCCATTAATAGTAGCGACTTTAGTATCAGAATTTTCCATATCATGAGACAAATTATTATGAGCCTTAACCCAAAAAGATACAACTGATGATAAATTGTTTATTCTTTATATATTAAACTAATATGCGTGGTTTTTTTATTAGGACCTTTATGTAAAAAAAATGAAGATAAACTATTAATGGGAATATTAATTGTAATGTTTTTAGCAACAGCTCATAGGATGGAGAATCCGATTGCAGATAATGAATAGAAAAAGTTGTATATAGTCATTATGAAATAAATTACGCAAGGAAATGACGGAATCGTTGATTATAAAAGAATTGTTGAAAAATTATTTGTATAAAATAACTAAATATAAGTAACTTACGAAATTTTCAAATAATTGAAATAAAATCATTAAATTGATATTAAATTTTCATTAATTTACCATTATTCAACTCACATAATGTATGTAATTACGGTGAAAAATAAAATAACAAATTGAAAAATAATTGAAAGTATGGTAAGGTTTTGTATCACGTGGTAGGTACGTTCTACAGAAAAGTACATGTAAAAATTGCTAAGATTCTTCTTATCTTATACTTTTTAAAACCCAGCACTGAGTTAAATTTTACTTGAAACCACTTTAAAATGTTTTCAAAAAAATTATGAAAATAGAATGCTCAGTAAATTCCTTTCCAATGTATGAAATAAATTCATATCGTAAAGCTTGAAGTGTTTTTTTTTTTCAAAATTAAAATTCATTTTATTTTATCTGAAATTAGAATAAGTAGTTATACACTTGAATCCATCGCCATATAATCATAGTCTGAATTTTTTTTTTTTTCAGTTCAGCAGTTTATGCTGTAATTTAAAGGCTCGATCAAAATAGGTGACATCATCAAGAAAAATATTTCTTAATTCTTCTCTAATGGGGGTGCGCATTGGTATTTAACCTTTGCACAGACCCAGTATATTCTCCAATAGCTGGTATTACTGTTTAATGTGGCACCATGTAGGCGATACCAATTACCACAAGTAATTTTGACGCCCTGAGCTTTGACGATGCGAACCTGTACTAGGATTTTTAATTTTGCCGAGAGCACCTGAGCCAAACAGACATTCTAGGGATCTTTTACATGCCGTACAATCATACGGCACTGCCACTGTTGATTTTCTGCATCATAAAAATCCACCGACTTGGGCCGGGGTCGAACTTGCAATCTTGGGTGCAGAAGGACAGCGACAAACCAACCACGCCACCCAGCTGGCTTTTTTTTTAAAAAAAATTGCTAAATATTAAAAAAATGAAAATTTTGAAAGAAACTAGGAAATTATCTTAGTTTTGTGAAACTAGAGGGTTACAAAAAACAAACAGATTGATTCATGAAAAAGGGAAGTAAATAATTTTTTGAGAATAATGAGAAATATTATAACTATGAAAAATTTGAAAGAGTAGCGAGATATATATATATATATATATATATATATATAATATATCTATAATATATATATATATATATATATAATATATATATATATATATAATGTATATTGATATATATATATATATATATATCAATATACATTATCAAACATACACACACACAAACGCGCGTTTGCCAAGATGTGCGACCAGAAACTGAATTAGTTTTAAGTTGCAGTTTTCTTCAAAACCAAACTGGTTTTTGTGGATAATGTTAGGATCAATTAACCAAGAATGAAATATTGCAGTAAAAACTCTCTTTCAATAATATTACAGAAGTTAAGTAACAAACAAATCGGGGTTGATATGTTTTAAGAGACGATACTACTGCCAACGGATCTCGCTCGGTTGCGTGGCAGGAGCGGACACAACATTTCGTGGGCTGAGTGGACACTTTGAAATTCATCGTGGTTTGAGCGGACACATTTTTCCCCATCTTAGAACAGATTCGATTACCGAATTACAAGGATAAATACATTTTTACCAATCAAATTTAATTACTTGTATTAAATTTTTAAGATGTTTAGTGCGAATACATTTTAAACATAGCGAAATGTAATAGAAATAAAAACTTTCAGAGAAATATTTAAAAATTAATTGTTAGTAACAATATAATGTGAAAGGTTTGAACGAACTTCAGGAATTTTGTGGAAAACTGTATTTTAGAGTCAAATAAATATTAGAACAGGTGCAATAGCCATACAATTAATTAGTTTCATGAAAGGAAAAAAAATATGAATACTAGAAGTAAAATACGCAAGATGCAAGTAGATAAAAGAAAAATAGATACAAGTAAATAAATACTAACTAACCTTGCATCTTGCGTATTTTATGCACTTTTATGGCACTTGATTTCGAACTCGCGATTGAACAATGCTGACCTTCGTTTTAAAAAAAATTGAAAGGGCTTTAGTGAGAAATTCTGTTGTGTTGGCATATTGAAAACTAGATATACATTATTATTGAAAATGCATGATGTACACAAGGCAAAATTTAATTTGTAATATTTGTGAAAAGTTTGTGGCAGCGTCCGGCACACTTGGCCACGCACACACGAGAAAAATTAAGTCATATCGTTTATTGTTTTCAAATTTCATATATTTTAGATATTTCATACCAAAATCTACATTTTTCAAGCATCCATTTTTCACGGGATAAATTAATTTGTCGAAATTTTCCTTTTCGAACTTGAAATTTTTTTCATTGTGGTTAATTTTTTATAATTTTTACCCCCTTCCCCTCCCCTTTTTTTTATTTTTATGTATAAGGCTTATTTCCTTCTTTCGCTAAATAGAATGCGAATGCTCGTGCTGTTAAAACTAGATAAATATTTAAACCATTGAAATTAATTAAAACTTCGGAGAAAATCCTTGTCACAAAACCAAAAGTGACAATAATTGGTGTGAAGTGATAAAAAAAATTATCATCATAAAATTAATTTGAAAAAATATCGAACAATTTTCGATGAAATAAATTATCAACATCGCCAAGTAATTTTAACGCTTTTTTCACATGTTGTATTTTACAACAATGCAACTAAGGAACTTTTTACTAACAGAAAGTAGTGTGTGTACTATACTTTAAAAAAAAATTGAAAAATTATTAAATTTAAATATGATTCGGCTCATCTAGGGCACAAATGTGACCAAATGCCGAAAACCCGAGGTCAATCGGTTGTTTATTGGCTGAGAAAAAGGTACGACAAAATATGGAAGGAAGACGAAGAGGAGGACGAAGACGAAATTTGCGTCCTAATAGCGCTTTTTTTTTTACACTACGTGAAAAACGCGCTAAAAAATGAAGTTGTGTTGATAAGAGTTATCTAACGTATTCATTTGATATTTGTATAATGAGAAAAGTTTTTATTGTTTAACTATTATGAACATAAGTTAGAAGATCATTTAAACTCTCGAGAACACGTATCACGAAGGAAGAAATCTATTTTAAGTTCTTCCCCTGAGCAACTGACAACTGTTGAAAATTGATCGATTTTTCCACTTGTTTTGCTTCCAATGAGATTTATGGATGTAACAAGGGGGCGGGATGATAGAGATGCTACTTGGCGCCAAAGTTGGCGAGATTTATGGTTACTAGACGAGATTGCGCAACAACATTTTTATTTGGGACGTGTGCCTGGGAAAAAGAAACGCAGGAGAAAGAACGTTCGAATTTCAGAATGCATTAGAAAAAACACCTTAACGAAAATTTAATCGAATTGAATGTTCTTTCAATTTTTAATTGTTTGGTTACTTTTATTAAACTAGATTATCGATTAAAAAACTAAAAATTTCTTGAATATGGTATCGATATTAAACAGCGATATTTGAAGAGAAAAAAAAGTTTTTTTTTTACCTGAAAATTAAGGGACAATGGGGTACGATTTTTTTAGAAAACCTTTGATTTAATGTTTTTTGTAGTTTTTTTCCCCTTATTACATTTGAATATGTCTTACGCAAAACAATTTTTGTGTACAAAATACAACAAAAAGCTAACGATTTAATTTTTTAAGAAAAAAATTTTTTTTTAATTTATGGTGGGATTTTAAAATGCTATATTCTTACATTAAGTGACGTACATTCATGAAATTTGATTTTAAATGTAAGTCACGCTATGTATAGTATTTGGCATTGGTTTTCTGTCATCATGACTTGCATTCGTAACGTTCATTTTTTTTATTAATTCTTATTGCAAATTCCTTTAAAAAATGTAAAAATTCTATATATATATATGTAATAATTCCCAGTAATATAATCCTTTTTCATAACTTTTAACTACCAATGGTCCATCCCTTCAGGACCAACGTTTTAATAATAAGTTAATCCGCCGCCTAACGAGAGTCTTTTAAACTACACCTATCCACCCACTCAGATCATGTGATTTGAGAAGCCTTTAAATACCGAGATTCCTGGGGACCAATCCCTCTTTCGCTTCTGTATTTGTCTGCTTCAACATGTAGTCGGCTGCAGCTTGTTTTGTGCTTTGTGTTATGTGTGTTTATTTGTGAATCCGTCTATCTGTGTGTCTTTATGTTCAGTGTACAATAAACAAGATTAACCTCAGGACTGCCTCATCAATCTCATATAAAGAATACATTTCAATGGCCTCGTCTATTATATATATATATTTCTATATATATTCTAAAAAATATATTATTCTTTTGATTTCAAAATGCATACCAGCTTTTGTTACAAGTACTTATAGCAATTGATAGAAAAAACATCTGAGCATTTGTCCCAATAGAAAAAAAGGCTTCTGCATTTTAAATGAAGTTTTAAACTAGATATTTTTTCTTTCTCTAATATAAATCAGTTTCAAGTTTTTATATGTCGTTGGGATGTGAATAAAAACTAACACAAAAGTTATTATATTTCTGAATTCTTTTATTTAGAGAGAGATTCCCAAACTTTTTTGTCTCATAGACCTGTTGCCATGTTTTTTCGCTTTGGAGTAGACCCCTGCTTAATTAACACTGAATTTTTGCAAATTTATCAACTTAAATGTCTTTTTGACAGCTGGTACTACTCCTCCAAGTTTAAAAAAAAGAATTCCATTTCTAACCGTAATGAAGTATAGTGTTTAAAATTTAAAAAGCATAAGTTAATTAATTAAATTAAAAGTTAATTAATAAATACAAAACTACAAAATAAACTAACAAAACTACAAACAAATGATTTTAATGGGAGAGATGAATCTCAAGAAATACAATATCAAATTTTCAACATTTGGTATCAATCTTGTCTGATTTAACATTAAATTTCCTCTGTTAGTGACCATTTTTTTTAGATTGGCAACCGCGCTGAAACTCCTTCACACTAAGAAAAGCAATGAAAAACTTCCTCACGATATTCCATAAATCAGGACAAATAACAGGTTTGACTTTTTAAAGCCAAAATTGCTGGCATCCGTTTCTGAACTTTAAGATCTTCATCAGTACTTTTTACGATCAGTTCCTATTTGTAATGTGACATTTTTTTCCCCAATGTGACCATATGAATTCCTTGCCTACTGTGGTATTGCCATAGTTAAAGCATCCTCAAACCTGGTTTCAAAATCTGAATAAAAGGCATTTAAATGTTGAACGCAAGTTAAAACGTTCTGACACATTGTCTGTGACAAATTTAGAAAACGGGACCTCCAGTATTATACTTCTTTAGCTTAACTCAGGAAAGAAAAGCTGAAATGGTTCTTTCTTTAACAAAATGTATGCTGCCACCTTGTAAATGCAAATTATTCTCATTAAATTTGGTAAATAAATCTGTTAAATAGGCAAAATTTAGTTTCCACTTGATTATACATTTTTTTAAAAATTAAAGTCATGGTCAAGTGTAATGAGAGCTTACACCTGATGGACCCCCAAATAAATTTTTAGCTGATGTAGACCCCTTGGAGGTAGTCATAGACCCCTGGGGGTCTACATAGACCACTTTGGGAATCACTGGTTTAGAGCTTTCAAATATTTTTAGATTATAAAAAATGAGATAAAAAATATTTTAAAGTAAAAAAATT
This sequence comes from Trichonephila clavata, assembly GCA_019973975.1. Taxonomy (NCBI): domain Eukaryota; kingdom Metazoa; phylum Arthropoda; class Arachnida; order Araneae; family Nephilidae; genus Trichonephila; species Trichonephila clavata. The sequence continues at coordinate 164,245 of BMAO01012665.1, read as the reverse complement.
TTATTTGAATTTTTCCTTCCTGAATCCTATGGTGTCCCTTTAATTGCATCTTCATGTTTGTTACAATATCAGCGTATAGTAAATTATAGTAATTTATTTGATAATATTCAACTATTTGTGACAAAAAATAATAACACACACATGCATTGATAATATTTAATATCTTAATAAAGTTTCTGTTTCAGTGTTTAATGCGAAATCTTTTTCTGCTTACTAGTTTATGTAACAGGGTAGAAAATTATATTCTCTATATATAGGGCAGGAAATTACTATTAACGAAAAAGCAGTATATATTTAATGAACTAAATACTTCTAAATTTATAGTGATACAGAGGATTATATAATCAGAACACTTAAAAAGACTGGACGACAATCAAACCACTAAAACGATCTAGGACAAGGGTGGCGAACCTTTATGGATCCACGTGCCATTTTTTTCTAAAGAAATATTTAATGAGGTATAAGAGTGCCCTCTAATAATTTTGACTTGTGATATTGGGAAAATAATAAAACTTAATGCTACTAACAACTCCAAACGCATTAGTTACTACGAAAAACTACATTTTGTACTTTATAGTAGAAAATGTTTTTTATACATGGGATTCAAATTAAAGTAATATTAGTGTGTATGTGTGTGTAGATTAGATGAAAAATAACTGTGTCTGGAATCGAATTCCATGTTTCCAAAATTTCATGATTAGCATTTTTACTTATATTGCTTGTTAATATTTCTGTTTCAATAATCAATTCCAACTTTCTCCGTTTTTCAACAAATTTTTGAATCTATACTGAACTAAACTGGAAATCAATGAGCTGCATTTCAAACTTTTTCAATTCCCAACAATCGAATTGGGACAAGTTCAGTTTATTAAATGAAGTCTCACATCAGGGGAAGTAAAAAACTTGAGTGTTTCCTTTAATTCATAGAATTGAGAAAATCTCCCTGAAAACTGCGACCAATCACTCGCGTTTTGTTCGTAATACTTCACATGAGCTTTGTTATTTTGAATTAAAATACGAACTGCTTGATCGATGGCGTGCCATTGGTTTGCCATCTCTGATCTAGGATAAACCGTTTGGTACCCGAAAAGAAGAAGACTAAAACTTAGATGAATTGAATGCTTGGAAAAAACTTAAAAACTTCTTCGGTGACAAATTGGAACACCTTAGCCAAGAATAAGATTGTCGTAAAATGAAATTCTGAGGAAGATCAGGGCTCGTTCGAAGCTGTCACGCCAATGAAATAGAAACAGTGTATATGTCATACATTCTATTTACATTTTTTTTAAAATTATTTAAGAATTAAATGCATAATTAAGGGTGATCTGAACTTTGATCAATTAATAACTTGGAATTGTACATTTAGAAAATGCAAAAATTTGTTGCGTTTATCACCCAGTCAAGTATGACAACGAGGGACTGGATGTATAAATATTCTTCATATAGTTATTTATTTAAGCTTGCTTTTTGGTTTGAATTAATGTTATAATTTCTACTACAGGTAAGGTTACTTCACATGTTTATTTTATTTATGTTTCAATTTTTCATATTTAAGGTTTTCTGTTGTGTGTTTGTTTCTTCAAAACTGTTTATATATATATGCAGCAATTTCATCAAAATTAAGACTCAATTTTTCTGTTTTAAGTAACCTTTTAATTTAAATTAATGTTATTCATTGTAACGCAGTTTTATATTTGTTCATTTTCTGAACTATCTTTTTCTTACTTATGATTATAGCGAACAATAATTTGATACCGTGAACAAAGTTCACAAATAATACATATCACAAACAATAATTTGTGAGACCTTTTGTAAACAGAATCTTATATCATGATTACTTATTCATTACACAAATATCAACGAGTTTGTTTCTTTACAACCAATGAAATTACACTTTTACTTTTCATGTCATGACCAATTTGTTAAAAAAAATTCTGATAGAAAAAACCTTATTGCTTTTCTTTGGCAAATTCTAAATCTTCCTTATTGTAACAACAACAAAAAAACTAGTTAACAGTATAAGTTAGTATTAAGTATAAACCAGTTGCTATTTACGGATTGAATATCTTTAAAAACTACCCTCCCTCTACTATGTCAGGAACTGGTATTAATCGGATTTTATCATGCTTTCTACATCTTTTCTATACTTACATCACATGGTCTATATGACCGATAAGTACTCATCCTTTCTTCTCATGGAAAGATGGTTAACATTATGCATCAAAAAGATCTTAACTGAAACTATAGATGGGATTAAATGCACATCAAAGTAATTTTCTTTTGGACTTCAAAATTCAGAGCAATGAATTTTTTTTCATATGGCATCATTGTTTAACTTTCCTTCTGACATTCTGTTCTTCTGGTAGTTTTTTGGAAATTATATACAGTAGACTCTCGATAATTCAAACCTTCGAACCTCTCGATAATTCGAAGTATATGCTCAGTCCCTAGAAAAACTCTTGATATTTTGAACTAAAACAATACGTTTTGGTACACTCAATATTTCGAAGTAAAATCTGTGGCTAGCCCGACTAAAACACGCCCCTCAGGGGGCTCACCTTCTTTAGGTGAGTGCGGGTGTCACAATCCCGAGGTGCCCTAGTGATCTTTTCCTTTTCCCACGGGGTTTACTGCCTTTGGTAAGCATGGGCTTCACGAACCCGAGGTACCCTAGTGATCCTTCTCTATTTTCGACCCTCTTTCTTGTCATTCAATTCATTCTTTCTTTCTCTTCCCGTCTAGACCACAGATATTAAAACAAATGTTTGGCGCAGTATAGCCGAAATCGGCTCTTGCGCCAATAAACCCCAAAATCACTCACTCACTCACCCGACTAAAACACACGATAATTCGAAGTTATCTTATAAAACTCTCGATAATTCGAAAACTCACTATCATGTGCAGTCCTGTAATAAACAGGTTGGAGCTTACAAGTTTTGAGTTATGTTGTCTCTGCGTGTAGCTCCTTTGCTGAAAATTTGTTTGATGCCTTGAAAATTTGTTTCTTAGTGTTTTCCGGTTTCTCCGGCAAAAAGGTGCTTTTATTGTTTTAATTCCTTTAAGCGGACAATAAACCAACCTCACCTGTTGTCAGCCGTCCTTATCTTTCGTACAAGTAGCCTCGCTACACATGTGTTCAGAAAGGATGGTCCGCTATTGTGAAGAAGAAATTAATAGGATTGTGTATGAATGTATTCTTTAAAAACAGGACTTTTAACTTTTGCAAAGTATATATATATATATATATATTTAAATATATATTTATACTGTATAATATGTACTTTAAAAATACTTTAAAATAATTTTATACAGATGTACAATTGTTGTTTTATTACATAGTTTCAAATTTAAATGCGTTAGAAAAAAATTTCTCTCCGTGTATATTGGGAATTTTTTTCCTGCCCTTTTTAATAATTCGAAATTATCCGTTGGTCCCTCCAACTTTGAATTATCGGGAGTGGATTGTATATACATATACTTAGTATACATTTTTTACATATAGATGCATTGCTATGACATTTTCTGCCATTGAAAAAAAAAAGAACGGTTGTTGCTTTACGGTTGGTAATATTGTGAAAATAATGCTTTCTATTTGTATGATAAATCAGAATTTGGTAATGATAAATACTTTTTGCATATCATCATTTTTGAGTTTATAATCCTTATTACCGATAAGTAATCATCTTCGTTTCAAATGAAAAAAAAATTAACAAGAAGTTTTTTAACAAGAACTATGATGAGTGTACCTTGAAACAATATTCTCATATTTTCTTTTGGATTCCTTTAAATTCAATGTTTACCAGATTTTTCGTCACATGGCATCATGTTTTAATTTTGCTTCTGACAGTCTTGAAATATACAAATCCATTTATATCATTTGTGATTCAAAAAGTGTTTGCAGAAAAAAGATGCACCTTGAAAAGATTTTCTTATATTTTCCTCTACATTTCTTTAAAATTCAGTGTTGAAATAATTTTACGTTTTATGGCATGGTTTGACGTTGCTTCTGATAATCTGTTCCTCATGTAGTTTTTTGGAGATCAAATACATGTTTTTTCGTTATAATACTGACTATATATGATATATATTTTTCAGTTATCACTACAGTTATTTACCATTGTATTTACTCATTTGTTTGCTCTTTGTAACAGAATTACAATTGTTAATAGAAATATTGCAGAAAAGTATTGTAACAATAATTAATTTTTTAGTAAAATGATTTATTATTTATTTTATCCTCAATACTGTAGTTGGATTTGGAGTATTTCAGCAGGAGCCTGTTTTATCTGTCTTAGTTTGTTTGTTTTTTAAATTTTGTATTGCATTACAGAGATATTAGATAGTATAACATCCGTCCCTCATTAATGCTACTTTAATTTTTTTTCCAGTTGAAGGCTTATTTATGATGGTATTTTATAAATCAATTTATCAAAATTAATTTTTTCTTTCGGTTTATCTATTTCAGGTTATTTTACCCACAGTTCCCGTAGTAGAAACTTACTATTGCTATTACTTTTCTGTTGTAATTTTTATTTATATTTTTTCATTCAGTTTTTCGGCTCTTATCACGTTAATTTTCTCTCTTACATTCAAATATATGCTTTGATTAAATTATTTTTTTACTGTGAGGCCAAATTGCAATTCGCTTAAAATTGTTTATAATGCCAACATTCAGGGGAAAAAATATTTTTAATTTTTGGTTATGCTACTTTACACAGAGTCTTACCTTCCCTGAAAAAAATATTATTTTTGCTATAACAGCTGAATTTTATATTTTTAAAACTTAACCCGTGCGAAGAATGGGCATTTCAGCACAGCATTTGTGCAAATGTTTTTCTCAATTTCCCATTCATATTTAATAATTCTTAAGTTTCATATTTTATTTCGATGGGATGATGTCTGTTTCTGTTACTGTTATCACTTTCTAGGAATGTAAAACTGCAACAACAAAAAATGCATCTGATAAATTACTGTGTTTTCGAATAAATAACTTTGAAGATATAATAGGAAGTTTTGAATTCAACTCTTGATTCAGTTTAAGTCAGCGATACTCCTGCGGCCCACCGGGCCTTTTTAAGTGGCCCGGTCATAGCACGTTGCTCTGAGAAACTCATAGATTTACGGAAATTTGATGGGGAACTATTTGTTAAAAAATCAAATATATGAATTTTGCTTTTTGCTGTTATTGTCAAATGGGTTCGAATTGATTTTTTTTCTGATTAGTGATAATACACAACAGTGGAGTAGCGACCGTTTTATGAGTGGAATTAATTTTTAACTATCTTTCATATCTTGCAAGCGAAATATATTCGAAGGAAACAAACTCTTTCAAGACGATTGCGAAGTTGACTATTTTGTAGTGAAAAACAAGCATGGTTTAATAATTGTTTGATTTGTCACGCGAAAGTGTTGTACTTAAAAAATACCAATAAACAGGAATCATTCAATGACACTTTTCCTCGAAGATCTCTTTCAACAGGTGATATAAATAGGCTTTGTTGAATAATCTTTACAACAGCAAAAAAAGTTTTTTGTCAGTGGTTATGTCACAGCGGTAAAAAAAGCACTTTATGAAATTTGTTATATTATTGGTAATCATATGAAACCATTTACTGATGCAGAAATAATGAAAGAGTGATTCTTAAATGCTTCCAATTTAGAAAATTTTAGTGACAAAAAATATAAAAAAGTAATAGTTAAAACAAGAAAAATAGGAGTTATAATATTTTGATCAATTTCCACATTTTAAATTTTCTATGTTATCTTGCTCTAAGAGCATCCCCCCCCCCATTAATTCTCATGTTGTGGCCCGAGGGAAAAAGCCATCATATGTATGCGGCCCGCGTGAAATAGCTGACATATGTATGAGGCCCGGCAGGAAAAAAGGTTGAGTATCCCTGGTTTAAGTCCATCTTGAGGAGTAACAGAGGCGTCTGGATGTTATTTCGAATTGGAACTCCAAAGTTTTCAAATGGTTTAATGAGGAGTTAATGTTTATTAACGTCGCACTATAGAGCTGCGGTTCTTAAACTGTAGTCCGCGAGCTCTTTGGATCCGCAGAGCTGTTCTAGGGGGTCCGCAGAGGTCTCTCCTCTAAAGTAAAAATTTTCCTCTTTTACAGACTCTGTAAGACAGGAGGTTGAAACTCGCGGGCAGCATATGGCCCGCAACGAAAGTTTTGGCGGCCTGGGCAATATATCAATTCTCAATAATATATGTGAAAAGCAACTGAAAAGTGAAGATTTAATGCATTTCCTGAAGTGCAACATGAACAAATCAAGTTTTGTTGATAATACATCGTATCAAAAATATGCAGAATAAAATTTCAATTGTTGGAACTGAATTTGGTAAAAGATGTACAGATTTTAATTGTTTGGAGACAAATTTTGTTTGTTTCCTTCGGTTTTCTCAATAAATGTAGACTCAGTATCCAGCCATATGCAAAGGGAGGTAATCAAGATTCAGTGCGACTCAAATTTGTAAGCAAAATTCATTGAAGTGGGTGTGCACGAATTTTTAAAATATTTACCAGCCACGTTTGAAAATACTCGAAAATTTGCATATGAAGTTATAACCATGTTTGAAAGTACTTAATGGTGCGAGGAGTTATTTTATGTAATGAAATTAAATAAGTCTTCTGTTAGAAATAGTATTAACGATCGTTCAGTTTTGAAAGTAATCCCTCAGAAACAAAATTTCTCCCGAAATGGGAAAGATAGTTGCAGAGAAGAGATGTTAAGGTATCCGACTACTTGCGACAACTTTTTCTTAAAAAAAATGGCGGTATGGGGATTTTTTTTGTTTGTTGTTATTAGATTTGCTTAGTACATTTTAAGAAACAGAAAAAAATTAAGAAGAGAAAATAAATTATTATTACTAAAATGGGAAAAAATTAGTTAAAAATTTTTTTTACCAAAAATAACATAACGTGGCCCATTCTGTACCAAAAGTGTATGAACCAATTTTCAATTTTTCAATTCTGACATGTGTTGCTATGTTATTCATTTTTGAAATGACCTTTAGAATAAGAGGCATTTTAATTTTTCTTAGTTATTTATACGAAATTGCTTAAAAAAAACAGTGATTACCTTAACAAAAGGGACTGTAAATTTTGTAATAAAACAGTGATGGTAAATCTAAAGGTTGAAAAACACTTCTACTATCATATAGAACATACACAAAAAAAAATTCCTTCAAAAATTTTCAAAACATTTTTAGCAATCTCTGACCTTGTTTGAGCATTTTCAAAATAAATAAATAAATAAATTTCGAGTAAAACACGTTTTAAAGTATGACATCTTGCCTAAAGTAATGACCTCTGCTTTTACTAAAACACTTATAGTTTTTGTTCTAGTGAATAAAAAATAATAAACTTGGTATTTTTTTAAAATTTGATAAGATGGCCTATAAAATAAAATCATAAAAACAATTGTCACAATTTGGTAATTTTTGGATAGTCGGATACCTTAAGTGTCAGAACGCAAACATTAAATTTTTCTTGTTCTTTCACATATGTTTATTATAATGTATTATTTGATACAAACTACATTTCTATGAATATTGATTTTTTTGCGTCCCACCTAAAATTAAACCTTGTTTGTTTGGCGCATATTAGCGTTTGTGTTAGACACCCTTGCACTGTAAGACCTAGTGAAAAAATTGAAAGATGTATCATCCTTGACTATATTGTCTCCAATACATATATATTTACTAGAACATGCATTTAGATCAAGTATATTAATTCAGCTTTTTTATTATTTGCAATTACATAGCCATTACTAAAACGTAACATTTTAGAAAAATATGTAGTCGAAGCACGTGTGCAAAGATTAAAAACTGAATTCTCATATCCTGCGATTGCACCACCTCGATTTCTAAATCAAATTGGGCCTTCATTATTTATTTATTTAAACTAATATTTTGTAATATTTTATACATATATATAATAAGATGTTTACACTGTTCTTTAAAAGAAGAGAAAAAAAGGGTTAAAAAGTCTGTATAAATACCAGAGGCAGGCTTAAGACTATTGGGGAAACTTTAAATCACTCAACCATGTGTTGAGTTAGGAAGCGGTGCTAAAAATTTTGAGGATCCACGATATTAGGCTGATATATAGAGAGGAGTGGGAAGACCGCGGCGTTCGAAAGTCTAAGAATCACTACTATAGTGTAGAGGTCTTCAAACTTTTTCAACTCATGGAACCCCTAGAACTTGTAAGTGCTTTCGTGGAACCCCTAAAACTAGAAAGTGTTTTCGTAGAACCCCATTCCATACACATACTTAGAGGAATATTTCACACAAAATAATATTTAAAGTAGATCAATATGTTATAGTCACTTTAAGAAAAGGCAATTAAAAACAGTATTGCATATATTGCTAAAAAATTCTGATCTAATTTTTTAATGTAATGTACTCATTAATAATATTAATTTGTGATCCAAACACTACATGCATGTGATCCTATACATGCATTATATTTAGTAACTGGGATATGTGCTTGTTTTTTTTCACATAAATTGTCTAAGTCTAGGTCGATTGAGATTTATGCAACCTCCTTACATTTTCTGAGTTTGTTTTTATGCTTTGTTTTTGTGTGCCACTTACATTGAGAAATATATTTCACTTAAGCACCGTGTTCTAAATGGCATTAAAATGCTTAGAGCTGCGTGAAAAATCCTGCGTATTTTGCATGAATTTGCACAACCTAAAACTTAGAAGCTTAATTTTAGATTTTAACATCGAATCCCTTCATGTGTTAATAATTTGTTTCTTCTTCATTATGGGTGTTTTTACACAGATGCAAAAAGGTGTATTTTCCATTAATGAAGGGGGGGGGGGTGATGAGCTTTAGATACTTGTAACTATATAAGCTTCACAAAGAATGTGAATCCCTTTTGCATACATATTTATGTTTTCTCGGTTTTTTTATTGTGACCCATGGATTCCCTGGGTATGCCTTGTGGAACCCCAGGGTTCCATGGAACACAGTTCGAAGACCACTGCTATACAGTAATACGAGAGCTTTTGGCGGAATGCTCAAGGGAACCGGGCTAACCCGACAGAGGTTTAGAGCTACAAAACGATCCCCCGTGTAACAACCACCCTCGCGTTCAATCTTTATTGAACAAAATTATAGTTTACATTTTATACACACAGTAGCACACACTAAATTTACATATTACAAATTAAAGGTAAATGGAATGAAATGCATATGTAATTGCAAGGTACAAACATATAAAAATGAAAACAACAATGAATATAAAAGGTAAGGAAAAGAAAAATAATGTACATTATTCCAGCATTCTTGCAAATGCATAAGAAGTAGTATAAATATAGAATACAAATACACCAAAAAACCCCGCTTGTGACCTCATAGAAGTATTGATCCAATCCCACCTAAGGAATCTCGTTTTTTCTGCCGCACAGACTTGGGATATGCTCGTGGCAAGCGCTATTGGCGACGGACCTCGTTATTCCGAACCATGATCAAGTGACTAGAACAACACCTTCCACACCATACTAATGGGAGGACATTGAGCAACGACAGATTTAACATGCATCAGTCCTTCTACAAGGCACTACGGATGGAATTCATGATTCGATGACCTTGAGTCCTTGACCATGACCTCTAGGCTACCGCAACCTCTAAGCATATTGTGGAAGTCAGGTGATATATCGATTCGCACACCATCCAATACATTCTTCTTACTTGAACGTTTCATCGTGGAGGCAAGATGATCGAACAACAGTTAAAAAATTCAAAAAATAAAACACAGCTTTCAATTTTTTTAGCAATATTCTGATTCACAATCCATTGAAGCATGTCATTTCGAAGGTTGATGACTCACCCCCGCTGCATCCCAAAAACCAATGAAGAAACTCGTTTGTGTGAATAATATCGTCCTTTGTCTTCTATTATTCCCTGATGTCTTAAAGGGCATGGAATCACACGCTTTCAATAATTGATTGATTTCGTTAAACACACTCTGCAAGTTCAGGTGCAATACCCTGTTAACGATTTAAAGCATTCTGTTTCATATGCAGGCATCTTTAAAAACCCGAGAAATGGAAAATATGTTCCTAAAATCTTTGCATTAATGTTTTAATTTGCGAAACATTGGGTTAGTTTATCATGTGCTGGGCAAGATGAGGTTGGAATTTTTCTACCAATTGCTTTCTTATAAAATCCCAAAATTCTTTATTCTGAATTTTTTTTCTTGTTTTTTGTATTGAAGTGTTCCCCCCAGAAAGTGAGATTAGCATTTATCATCTAACTTATAATGTCTTGACATTTTTTTTATTTATTAAATGAATTCACAAACAACACACGTACAAACGTATTCCTTAAAACAAAACAACCTTCAGACCTTAAGTTTAGTTAAACCTAAACAAAATTATAATAGCTAGCACAGTGAGTAATTAACTAAACAAGATATCAATCATTGGCATGGCCAAGTAATTTTAGCGCGTTTTTCACATGTTGTATTTTACAATTTTGCAACTAATGAACTTTTTGCTAACAGAAAATAATACTATACTTTAAAAAAAAAATTTTAAAAAAATTTTTTGTAATTAAAAAAACATTTTTTTTAATTTTTAAATTATTAAATTTAAACATGATTCGGCTTATCTAGGGCACAAATGCGACCAAATGCCGAAAACCCGAGGTCAATCGGTTAATTATTGGCTGAGAAAAAAGTACGAAAAAATATGGAACGAAGACGAGGACGAAATTTGCGTCCTAATAGCGCTTTTTTTACACTACGTGAAAAACGCGCTAAAAATGAGCGTGTCTAATTTAACTTGATTACCTGTTACTTGCGTGCCACTTATAAATGTCAACTTTTTGTAACGAAAATGTTTCAGAGAGGGTAATAGGCTAAATTCTTGTGACGTTATAATCATAAGAATTGAAGTAACGGAGAATATTAGGGCCCCCTGCAAAGTCTGGTTTTGGGCCCCAAGCCCAAATACGTATTTGAAGTCAGTTAGGCTTTGGGCCACTAGAATCCCTGCCCCCTCTCCCAACAATGCGGGGCTTACGATACGCCGCTTATTATAAAATAATGAAAACCGCGGGATTCTGGCCAATCAGTTCAAAAACTCTTCTGACGTCATATTCAGGGGCGTAACGTACACCCCACCCCATTGCAGGGGGGGGGCAGGCACTCTAGGGGGCCCAAAGCTTGACTGACGCAAAGTACGTATTTGGGTTTGGGATTCAAAACATAAGTTTGCGGGGGCTAATATTCTCCGTTACGCCATTGGGCATATTCACACGGTAAAAGCTGTCTTGTGTTTCGAGCTAATCAGTTCAAGTACTTCGTTGTTGACAACTTTCAAACTTTGCAAAAACTTTCTCTTAAAAAGTTCATATGTATACAAAATGTACTTTATTTAAAGGTATATGCATAAAATAATATTTTTTGTAATTTTAAAAAAAAAATTTTGAAGAAATTTTTTATAGCATTTAAACACTTTTGCCCAATTACGAAATTTGTAATTTTAGCTATCTTTTACAAATATAGCAGCAAGTACAATTTGTTTAACGTCTGTTTTGAATTCAATGGGGAACATGCGTTTGTCTTTATCATGCGACCATAATGAATTGAGCCCAATGAGAAAATTATCTTTATTAGAATTACTGTCAATTGCAAGTGTTTAATGGCTAAGAATCATACATCTAACATTGATTTAGTAAATGAAGTAAGTAAAACAAGTAGTGTGTTACACGCAATATGCATTGTAGCAGATAATATGAAGACAAAAAGTTCATAAAAACATACAATGAACCTAACCAAAGTCAATACGCTTCTTAACCTTCAATATAAATTTTGGAAGTTATGTCGTTGGTGTTAGGTTTGTAATTTGAAATTTTGAATTTTAAGCATGACTTTTTGAGCTCTATTCCTTTAAATTACATCAAAACGCCGTTTATAATGCTGCATGATCAAGAACATATTTTTTTTAAAATTATGCTGTATCAAAAACATTTGAAAGAAAACGACTTCTTTTATGGATAAAAATCTATAAAAAAATTCATCTCACACTTTTAATATCATAGTATTTTTTTAGTGTGCTGGTGGCATTCTTAAATTTTTATAACGAAAAATTGATAAATTTAAAAATTGATTCAAATTCAAATAATGAATTCTTAAGAGTATGAAATAATTTTTAATAGTGTTATAATTTTTTACTGCCTAGCTTCAAATATAAATAAACCTCGATAAATATTTTTATGCAGATTCGATTGCTAATCCAAAATTCCTACCGTAAAATTCGGGGTATAACGCGCTTCCATACTTTCAAGCTACATTTCTTTGATTTTTAGATATATTCACCATATAACACGCACTCCCATTTTTATGAAGGAACCCGAAGTGTACGACGTATGCAGTGCTTTTATGTTTTGAAGCCATTTATTCGAGATATTATCCCAAGATTAAGAAAAAATAATATACATCTGGAACTATAACACTTAAGCTCATTAGAAATGTCATTTATTTTAAATAAACAGTATTCCGATCTAGGGATTGCAATATCGGACCAAAAGTTCAACAATGGTATTCGGTATTTCTTAGAACTTAATACCGGGATACCGGTTTTAATACCGGTATTAGAAATTTAAGAAAAAGAAAGAAAACAAAGGTGTTTCTTTGTTTTACTAGCCAGTTTTTTTAGAGAGTGTATAAATATCACAAAAAATAATTTATTACTTATAAATTATAACAGTATATAAAGAATCATAAAAGAAAAGTACTTAAAAAAAGGAACAAAAAAAGTGCAAATATCACTGTTCACAGTCAGAGGTACTACTACAAATGTTCTTAATTTTTTTAGTTAAATTTTTAAAAAAGGTTCTAAAAAACATAATGCATCAATTGTACTGCCATTAAGCCTAGATCATAATTTTGTGCAAAAATGACCAGCTGTCGAAAATGCTCTTTCCAGCAATGCGCGATATACTTTTTCCAAGAATTAATCTCTAAGTCCCTCGTCTTCAAATAAATCGATTTCTCGTCGGATGATTTTGGATATAGCTGATTTCTGTGCTGTATTTTGGTTCGTTGAATTTTTTTTTAATTACCACTAATTCTAATTTTTGTTTAAGAGACAGTTCCTTTTCACGATTGACATTAGTGTCGTTATCCTCTTCGACAATTGTACCGAATTCTTCTGAATGTAAATTGGTCTGTGGGTAAAAATTTTAAGAAAATTTACAAAAGACTTTATCAAATTTTATTTGATTAGTCTCTTTTCTTCTTAACTCTAGAACAATTTTTGCATTGCAGCATCATATTCTTTTCATCATATGAATAATGAAACCAAATCGAAGTATTATCCACTGATTTCTTTAATGTTCTTTAAAGTTATTCTTATTCATTGTTATGGGTTATTGTTTATGAGTATATATATATATATAACGAATCCGAAAAATACATTTTGAACCGGAAAGTATGATACAATGTGAATAACAAACTCACCAATTTAGAAGATACCGAAATATTACGCATTTTCTTCACAAGTACAACCTTGGTTTCTCAAATACCAATATCAGACTATGAATCCTGTGCTAGTGCAATATTGCTCTGAACTGTAATAAGACAGTTTTGGCCTTGGATGATTCCGATATTTTGTAAATTCTCTTGATTGTATGATGCAAATTTATGTTCACAGGCTAATTAATTTCGCCCGTCAGGAAAACATTTTATTAACAGGTGTTGATGGATGAAGGAAGGCAGATGAAGTTGGATATGTTGTTCCTCTTTCATCAAGAACTTAGGAGTAGTGTATTTGGTTCTTTTTGTCAGAGAAATAATTTAAGTCTATCTTTTTAAGTTCAGATTAATAGTCTTTTATCCCGTTGTATCTGGCAATGAAAAAATCTGAGAACTTAGAACTGAGAACCAGCTAGGAAAAATAAAAATAAGAATGGAATGAGCGGAAATGGGCGAATGTCCTTCCACCTTCTCTGAAATAGGCGTAAAATTATTTCATTTATAATATATTTTAATCATGGTGAAATAATTAACACTATAATACAAACACAAAGACGTATAATATTTTACTATGTTGGTGATCCCTAAACATATGAGGAACAATTTTAAAAATTTCTAGTAATGGTATTTAAACTTGTGAATACCGGTATTTCGAAACTGTACAATGGCTCAAAATACCGGTATTCGGTATACAGGTATTGCAATCCCTATTCCGATCTATGTAGAAGTCTTAATTTTTTTTCTATGCTCCCCTCTTATTTTTTGTTATTAAAGTTCTCATTTTTTACCCGGCGCATAACGCGCACCTGTTAACTTGGATCTTATTTTTTGTGTTGAAAGTGCGCATGTTATACGCCGGATTTTACGGTATTTTAAAATACCTGTAAATAGTGTCCTCGATTTTTTTTTAATTTGGAAATTATGATAAAACTTTTAAATACAATATGTGTATTTGCTCACACTAAATTCAAATATATCAACAAAGTAATCTCTTTTTAAGATATTAAGATCCTTTAAGCAAATTTGTATTAGATGAATGAATGAATAAATAAAAATAAAATTCTTAGATAAAGTCTAATATATAAATTAAGAATAAATGCACACATATATTCTAATGTAACATGCTATAATACATTGTAGGGTCCAAAATTTTCAGAACATGGCATTTTTCGCCTAATTCCCTTAGGCGGCAATACACTTTTGCCAGCGCATGTACAATCTCTTGAAGAACTACTGGAAATCTCTTTTGAAATCACCCATGAGGCCTCCTGCGATGTTGCTTTCACCTGAGCTGATGACACAAAAATACATCCCAGCAGTTTTTTTCCCAATGATGGAAATAAACAAAGATTACGGTAATCTGTCTTTTTAATTGGTGGGATGTGAATCAATTTTGGTGAAAAACTCAGGGCATTTGAGACGAATGCGCAGGCTCATTATCTTGGAGAATTAACCATTGTGCACTTTACCACATCTGGGGCCATTTACAACGAATGAACTCCTTTAAATGAAGTAAAATTTCCAGAAAGTGCTCCTTTTTCACTATTCTGCCCTCAAGAATAAATTCTAAATAAACAATTTCTTCGTTTTCAAAAGAATACCTCCATCATGACTTTTCTTTTGCTGCGATTATAAGCCATTTTAACCCGGGGCACAGAATCACCCAGTCACGAAATCTTTAATTCTGAGAAAACTGATTGTCACCAATAACCTTTTTAGTATCCTCCTATATGACAATCTAATTGGGAACTAAAATGTATTGGTCTCATATCCCTTTTGGGGGGGGGGCAAACATTTTTTATAATCTTAAGGTACTTGGGCTGATTGAGTTCCCCGCGCGACCACTTTTGTTTTCTATGAACAAACTACATTTCCCCCAGTAAACGATTTATGGTTTTGATTGCTATGTTGTACGAATCATTATGGTTTATAATTGTAAATGAACAGAATATAAAAAAAGAAATGGGCATCTACGATCTCTATTGGATGAAATTGAAACTTCGGAAAAAGAAATTGTCAAGCAAGGGAAGATGATCCTGAATGAAGAACCAGATGAAATAATGAATATTAATCATGATAGTAAAAGTAAATTTGAGAAAAGCGAAGAACATGAAATGTTTGAATCGAAAGGAATATTTTCAAATGCTATACCTAAAGAACTCCATCAAAAAAGATATGAAGCTTCAAACGTATCGTAAGACACAAGCAAGAAGAAGTTCAACATGCTATTTGTCAATCATCTAAGGACAATAAAACTGCAATAACTTCAACATATATGAAATTTTGCATGAAAATATCTTTCCTATAATGTTAGCGTAAAGCATCCGTGATTTGTGTCCTTTATTAAAGTCATGCACAATTAAAACATTTTAGCTCAGTTTGATTAGACTTTTTCTCAAATTATAAGAGATAAATTTAAAAGTTCTTAAAAGTAGGTAAGTATACATTCTCTTGTTGAATTATTCACTAGAATACAATAAAAATCATTTACATTAAAAATAATTTTAAAAAAAGGATTGGGGTAACTCCGTCACCACTAACGTTAGTATCGAGTGCGTGATTTCTCCTGGGTTAAAAACACTGATACAACTCGAACGCCTTCGATCTGGACATCGCAGTCATCGCGCGCTTTCCTCAACATTTTTGAAGTTTCTGCAGGTGTTTTACCCAAAAGTGAGCAAAATTTAACGTAACAACGTTTTTCTTAAGACGTCATGTTTCTTATGCTGCAGAACATGACTCTCTCAGAATAAAGTATAAGGGCAGGCATTTCAATCACATGATATGCACGAAACCCTCCTACATGCAATAAGTGTTGGTAAATTGCATTTCAAACGGTATTACTTAACCTACTTGCTTTGGTTGTCTTGAATGACCATAGTCCCCGATCTTTTGGATACTATATGCTTTAGCATGAAACAAAATCAAAATAAATGTAACTTTATTTTGATTATGTTTCTAATTTATTATTTACTCCCTATATTTTTATGGAGATTAACATTTTGTTAGATAGTCTTTTTTTTTACTTAGAAAACATTAAATATTTTTAAACTTTAAAAAAATAATTTCGAATTCAGTATTTGTTTTCGGATAACACGGTCTTTCTGTTACGAATATCAAAACTTAATTATTTCCAATAAAAAATGTTAAATATCGTTTATTTAATAAATATTCTATCACTGTGATTTTTTAAGAAAGGAAGGACACACACAAGAGGTTCCTCTCTTCACATTGATGTGTTTACTATTTACAAAAAAAATATCAGCATTGTGTGTGTCTTTTGAAGGGGAAAAAAATTTTAAACGAACAAATATGATATTTTACACTTACTAAATGTTTAATTTTTAGTACACATGAGCTTACGCCTTTACACAGAGTCATTGGTAAGGAATTGGGACAAATAAAAGTGCCCCGGAGTACAGAGTCTCAGGTTACAAGGAACACGGCAAAGGAAAGAAGATAGTTCGCTAACCTGCTAATAGCAGATGTCAGAAATGACCACCATTAATCTCTTAGCACCTTTGGGTCCTGGTCCGCAAGTTGAAAAAATTAGATCGAATCTCAACTACTGGAATTGCTGCAAACTCATCAGAAATGTTCTGCTGCAGTTCTTGAAGACTATGAGGGTTGCTGAGATACACTTTGGAATTGAAAGTTCCCAACAAAAAGTAATCGTACACTGATAGATCAGGTGACCTCAGCGGCCAGTTAGATTCGCATTAAGATTGTAACCAGTTTCGCGTGCGAGATCACTTGATGTGTGCGTCACATTAACGTCCAATCGTATCCACTCGCCCGTACCGCTTTAATTTGCCCCACTCTATAGGTTTAACAAAGATGTTGTGGGTCTATATTAATCCTGGACCACTCAATTTTTCTTCCACATCAGTGGCGTAACAGCAGACGCGTAGCTACCTCCGTATCAATGATACGGGGCCCCCAAGCTACAATGACCCCAACCTGTGTAACTACAGTACCAGTAACAAACCTTTCATTTCCAAAAAAGGGACCCCAAAGAAGTTTTGATACGGGGTCCACTCAGAACTAGCTACGCCAGTGCGTAACAGAGAATATTAGGGCCCCAAGCCGGATCTTACGAAGAATAGTAAAACTATAATCTTTGGGCTCTCTAAAATCCTGGGTCACCCCACGACGATGGGGTTCCGAGAGTGTACGTTACGAAACTACTCCACAAGGACGTTACTTTCACAATCAATTATTTGTTGTGAAAAATTCATTAAACGAAATTGAAGTTCATGTTCAACTTAGAATCGTAACTCTTAAAATAAAAATAAAAATTATCAAGGAAGCAACACACAGAAGCATCTCTTTTTTTAAGATAAAAATCGAAACTGATGGTGAAAAAAGATAATTATGAAATTCAATCAAGTACCGTAAAATCCGGTGTACAACACACACTTTTAACACAAAAAATATGATCGAAACTTAAGGTATCCGACTATGTATATATATTTGCGCGACAGCTTTTTTTTTTTTTTAAAGTGGAGATACGGGGATTTCTTTTGTGGTTTTTAGATTTGCTTAGTACATTTCAAGAAAAATATGCTAAAATTAGGAAGAGAAAAAGAAATTATTATTACTAAAATGGGAAAAAATTTACAAAAAATAGCATAAGCGAGGCCTATTTTGTTCCAAAAGTTTATTAACAAATTTTCAATTCTGATGTGTTGTTATTCAGATGTGTTATTATATATGTTATTCATTTTTAAAATGTCCTTCAGAATAAAAGATATTTTGATTTTTATGAGCACTTTATCTTAGCACTTTATCTTAGTTATTATATGAAATTGCTTAAAATAACAGTGATTATATTAATATAAGAGACTGTAAATTTTGTAATAAAGCAGTTATAGATAAATCTGAAGGTTAAAACACTTCTATTATTATAAGAACATACACAAAAAAGTTTCAGTTAATTATTTTCAAAACTTTTTTAGCAATCGCTGTCTCCGTTTCAGCATTTTCAAAAAAACGCATTTTAAGGTATGACATATCTTGCTTAAGGTAACAGCATCTGCTTTTGCTAAAATACTTGTAGTTTTTATTCTAGCGAACGGAAAATAATAAACTTGGTATTTTTATAAAGCTAATAAGATGATCTATAAAATAAAATCATAAAACAAATTGTCAATTTTTGGCAAAATTCACAAGTTTAGGGTAGTCGATAGTACCTTAAGAGTGCACGTTATACGTCGGATATAAAAACGATAACTTTAAAAATAACAAAAGAGATGAGCATAAAAAAAATTTTGCTTTAACATGTATCAAAATATTGTTTATTTAAGAGAAATGACTTGCCTTATGAACTAAAAAAGGTGTAGTTCTAGAAGAAAACTATTTTGTCAAAAGTCTGGAATAATACCTCGAATAAAAAATCGACTTTAAAACATAAGAGCAATGTATACTAATATTTCAGATTTTTTCGTAAAAAGGGGGGTTGGTGCATTATGCGGTGAATATACTTAAAAAAAAATTAAGCTTGAAAGTATAGGGGCGCGATATACACCGATGCGAGTTGTACGCCGGATTTTACGGTAAACGAAATGATGATGGCTGGTACCAAAGTAAGTAAAGATTCAATCGAATTAGAAAATATGTAATTGATCTAACAAAACGAGCTTATATCATTTTGAAAAACAGAACTAAGTAGTTATAAAATATAAATTCTCAAAAAGAAAAGTTAAATTTTTTCCCCTGGTATAATTAATTATTTTGTTGGAAAATGTTTGATGTGACAAACCGCGTATATAAGTGAACTTAGTGCTTATAGAACAGTTAATAATGAAGGACCAGGATGCACTCATTGCAGAAATATTAAGAAATGCCTTGAGCAATTTCACAAAAAAGCAGTCTACGAAAAAATATAAATAACGATTTTAACACAATGTCGATCTATCCAGTTCTAATTTTTTAATTAATTATTAGTATATTTAATATACAGCACAAAAATATCCCAACTTCCAGAAAAACCATTTAACAAGTGTATCTTTCTAAGATAATTTAAAAGATTTCGCCGGAAACATGTTGATAAGATGAAAATATGGGAAATTTGAGGTAAGGGGGTATATCTGCCAGATTCTTCTGAAACGCTTTGGAAGTATTCATACTTTTAATACATTCATACTTTTTAAAACATTCATTTTAACTTAGAGTACCTAAATAAACCCTCATACATGCTCCTCTCCTGAAGCATAAAAAAACCAGTATTTTAGAAAAAGCTTTCTTACAAATGAAAAAAAAAACTGTTTTGACAAGTGTTTTGACGATGTAAAAAAATATATATTTGCCCTTATTTTTGTTTCTTCAAAATGTACAGTTTTCTTAATACATACCATAGATTTCGGCGTATGACACGCACCTGGTGTATAACGCGCACATATATTTTCAAGCTATATTTTTTAATTTTTAGATATATTCGCCGTATAACGTGCAGAAAGATCTGAAATGAATGTGTGAAATGATGTTATGTATTGAAGTCATTTATTCGAGGTATTATCGCCGAATTTTGAAAAAAAATTAGTATACTTCCTTAACTACAGCCCTTTAAGTTCATTAGGTATGTCATTTCTTTTACAAAAACAGTATTCCGATCTATGTAGAATAATTTTGTTTATGTTCATCTCTTGATATTTTCGAAACTATCATTTTCGTACCCGGCGTATAACGCGCACTTATAAATTTCGATCATATTTTTTGTGTTCAAAGTGCGCTTTATACGCTGAATTTTACGGTATATATAATTTAACCTAAGTACACTCTCCAATATAAATAACTTTTATGAATCAAAATATATATATGCTTCCTGTTTCATTTCCTTGAATATTGACTATTAATATAAGAAAAACAATTAGAGAGGAATTCTAATGAGCGATATTATGATTTAGTTTAAATATTAATTATCGTTATTATTCAAATTCAAATTATTCGTATTGTTTAAATGCTTATTACAAGCGTTTTAAGCAAATGTTATTTTTAACATCGGTTTTCTCAAGGATTTCTTTTTCTTGATAGGGTTAATCGCATAAATCTTAAAAAAATCATTGTAGACATTGATTTAAATATTAAACATTTATATTATACAAATTTCATCAAATTTTACAAAAGTACAACAATTTAAATAAGAAGTGTTGAAAAAATATAGTAGTAAATTTTGATTAAAAAAAATACTGCCGTTGAGTTCAGAGTTAAAATAAGAAATCCTTTTATCTCCCATCTATTAAATTACATTATTCATTTTCATAATTTTTAGGTTTCAATCAAGCTTCCCGATTTCTCGGTTCAGGTTCTTTAAATAGGCCCGAGATTAGCACAGAGTGAGTGAGTGCCTCTGAACGTCGCGCTCTATGAAGCAACACGAGGGCTATTGGCAACAGATCTCGTAATTTTGAACCACAGTCAAATGATGAGAACGACACCTGGGCTGGCATCCCGTTCTCCAAACTACCAATTTCTCTTCATGGCGGTGACTTTCACAGGGAAACTGTTATATACATGGATATACAGTAGAACGTCGTTTATCCGAATCAATTGGGACCGGACACCGTTCGGATACGTGATTGTTCGGATAACCGAAAACCGAATGTGATCCATGCAGTATATGAAACCGGACACTATACGAATATTGAAAATCATCCCATGCGGGAAACATGCTTGAAGAAAAAGCAAGATAGGTGCAAAATGTCGCAATTTGACCTTTATTGTGGAAAATAATCACTTATTTTTCGATGTACCATTGTACACCTTCGTTTTTTCACTGCAAAGTCTCTGATTCTTTTGAGCAGCAGTAGGTGAGTAGGACAGCACTCTGATTGTTGTTCGTACCTCTCCATAGCTGTCTCTAACGTAGAAAACGCGTAAATATTTGATGGACCCTTGCTACTTTCATTGTTGTTGTTGTCCTCGTCTTCATCCGTTTCATCGTCGACAGGGTCGGATTCTTCTTGCACGGAAGTCACAAACTCGTCACCATTTAGCATTTGAAATCCACAGTCTTCTGCATCGCATGCCATCCAGGTTTCTACATCAACAAAACTCAACAAAAGAGCACATATACACCTCCTCACTTGGAAACAAACTGACATAATATTCTGCACAGATGTTTACCAAATCACACAACTGAAATTCCCCAAATTCCCCTCACCTTGGGTTTTCCCGTCACTTTTAACCTCACGCGAAACAACTGTTGAGCATTGCACTGTTCGAAAACTTTGGTCCGGATATTTGACTCTCAGGATAATAAACTTTCGGATAAGCGACGTTCTACTGTATATATATATGTAATGCCCTGGGTGCGTGGAATTTGTCTTGCTTATTAAATGTTATGTTTATTTTGTAGTCGTGGCATTGGAGGGGACTTGATACTTGAAACTTTTTATTATTTCTGATCAGGACATTGCAACAGTTCACACAAAACATAATATCTAAAAGCACATAAGCGACGAGGACATGTTGTTGGCGAGCAAAGAACAAAGAGAGTGCACACAGAGCTCTGGGTTTAACCCTTTATTTACTCACCACTCCCTTTAAAATTATATAGAATAACCATTTTTACGAATACTTTGATACATAACAGGAATATTCTCTTTATAATCCACTCTTTTAAGATATATGGCAACACGGGTTCTACGATGAGTATTTTAGCGGGGCAGGCGAATAGTTTTATAGCTGAAGTTGCGTTTTCAGCTGACATTTTGATCGGATTGCGAAGATTGTCATTTTTGTTCCGAAAAAGTAGTTAATGTCAAAAGATAAGTGTCTTATTATTTTTATGTATGCTAATGAAGACCTTAGAAAACAATTTGACTATTTCTTTTAAGTGAACAGTATATATCATAAATTTTACAGTTGAATAACTTTAATTAATTTGCTCCAACGGATTAAATTTCCCAAATTTGAGTATTTTGTTTATGTATATCTCTTAATTTTCAATGTAGTGATTAAAAAAAATATTGCATGAAAAAACTTCAGTAAATCATAATGCAGTAGATAAAGGATTAAATACTGGCTGTGAAGGTCGCGTGACTCCTTTATAACGGGAAGCCGTGATTGGTTGGATTGGCGATTAGATTACGATTAACTCGTTAGTCTTGAACCAAAGAATTAAAAAATATTTAAAAGGAATTAATTAAATGGATACTAAAGGGAATTTTTCATATATATATATATATATAGTCGACTCTCGCTAATTCGAACCTTCGATGATACGAACCTCTCGCTAATTCGAACCTTCGATGATACGAACCTCTCGCTAATTCGAAGTATATTCTCGATCCCTAGAAAAACTCTTGATATTTCGAACTAAAACAATACTTCTTGTACACTCAATATTTCGAAGTAAAATCTGTGGTTGGCCAGAATACAACACGTGATAATTCGAAGTGATCTAATAAAACTCTCGACAATTCAAACACTCACTATCATGTAGAGCAGAGTTTCCCAAACTTTTTTGTCTCATAGACCCCTTGCCATGTTTTTCGGTTTCGGGTAGACCCCTGATTACCTCTAATACTGAATTTTTGTAAATTTATCAACTTGAATGTCTTTTTGACAGCTGGTACTACTACTTACTTTAAAAGAATTAAACTTTTAACTGTAGTGAAATATAGCGTGTTAATGAATTAAATTAAAATAAAAATAATTTAATACATAAAACAACTGTTACATAAAATAACAGAATAACAAACTTTTTTAATGAGAGGGAGGAATCTGGTGCTTCAATAACAAATTTTCAATATTTAATATATCAATCTAGTCAGGTTTAAAACTAAATCTCCTTTGTTAGTAAGTGTCCAGTCACAAGCCTCCCCTTCTTCTTTTTGTTTTTGAGATTGGCAAACTCACTGAAAATCCCTCTCACTAGGAAAAGCAATTAAAAACTTTCTCATAATTATCCATAATTTGCGACAAATAACGGGAATGTCTTTTAAAAGCCAAAATTGCTGACATCCATTTCTAAGCTTTATTTTAAGATCATTAGGTTCTGATCAGTTCCTATTGTAATATGACATTTTTTTTTCAATGTGACTGTGTGAATTCATTGACTACTCTGTGGTATTGCTATAAAAAAGCAATCTCAAACCTAGTTTTAAAATCTGAGTAAATGTTTTTTAAATATTGAAACTTAGGTTAAAATGTCCTGACAAATTGTCTGTGACAAATTGAGAAAATTCTCGGCGTCCAATATTATACTTCTTTAATTTAACTCTGAGAATTAATGCTGAAATGGTTCCTTGTGTCTTAATAAAATTTATGCTGTCACCTAGTAACCACAAATTATCCTCGCTAAGTTTAGTAACTAAATGTTTAACTGGTAAAATCTGGTTTTTAGAAAACTGGTAAAATCTGGTTGTTGTTTTTTTTTAAAATTAAAGTCAGGATCTCTGATTTAATCAGAGCCACTATTATAGACCCCTTTTCACACCTCATGGACCCCCAAATTATTTTTTCGCTGACGTAGACCCCTTGCAGGTCGTCATAGACCCCTGGGGGTCTATATAGATCACTTTGGGAATCACTGATATAGAGTGTAGAGTCCTGTAGCAAACAGGTTGGAGCTTACATGTTTTGTGTTGTATTGTCTCTGCTTGTCTCTCCTGTAACCCCTTTGATGATAATCGAAGTTGACTCCTACAACTCTGACAGAATCTGAAGTGTCACTAAAGAACCACGCCACTTTTTCCTTCAAAATCATGTTGATGAGAACGTTTTTCAAGGTTCATTTATTCTAGAAAAATCTATTGACGACAAAGTTAGATTAAATGCCATAAAACAAAAAAAGATAACAGATTTTTCGTCAAAAAAAACAACAATTATGTACAGTATGTATTGTTTTAATAGTTGTTTATAATACATAAATGAATTCTTTTAATACATTAATTTTAACTTCTGTTTAATATTTACACTGTATATAATAGGTACTTTTTAAAATTGCTTTAAAATAAGTTAATTATAAGTACAATTGTTTTTTATTACATAGTTTCAAATGTAAATGTGTTAGAAAAAAATTTCCTCCATATATTTTTTGGAAATTTTTTCCTACCCTCTCTACGGACTCTTGATAGTTTGAAGTTTTATATTGGTCCCTTCAACTTCGAATTATAGAGAGTTGACTGTATATATATATTGCAAGACCAATTAGTGATAGAAATCTTAGTGAATAGTACATACACTACTTAAGACCACCTTTTCACCAATCTTGTCGTAATGTATGTCTTCAAAATTACTTTCGTCTGGTATGAAGTCCAATCTGTTACTCTAGTACGATTCAATACAAACAAACTTAAGTGTGTATCTGACAAAAACTTTTGAAAAATAGAAAATTAACGGCATTTTTGCTTGTAACTGTTAAAATTGTTAACATGATTGAAAACGAATAAGTTTCCTTATTTGTTGATTAAAAGATTTTATGGAAAAAGAAAAAAAAATCAATTCTTCTTCTTTTAAAATACTTTTAATGTATTAAATTAAGAGGACTTGGTACTCAAAAATGAACGAACTATCGTTTTCTTTTTAAATTTCTTTAATCTTATTCTTTGCATTTTTATACTTCGATTGATATTCACTTGTCTTGTCGGAAAGTTAGAAGTTGGATAAAATCTTCATTTAAAAAATGTAAATTGACAAACTAGGCAATTCGACCACGCCTCCTTTTTAGAAAAAAAAAAATCTAAAAAAGCGTTTTGAAAAAGAGAAATAATAACAAAATAATATAATATGTAATATATAAAGCAGGATATATTACGGAGGCATTACAATAAACGTGTGACGTGAAACGTGTGTATGTAAAATTTTTGAATTAAGGCATTT
Organism: Trichonephila clavata; assembly: GCA_019973975.1. NCBI lineage: Eukaryota > Metazoa > Arthropoda > Arachnida > Araneae > Nephilidae > Trichonephila > Trichonephila clavata. The sequence continues at coordinate 138,917 of BMAO01012665.1, read as the reverse complement.
TATATTAATAATTCCATAATTTCAGTTTTTATTCCTCATATGTTTTTCATACAGATATAATACTCCAATATTATGTAAAAAAAAAAAAAAACTAAAATTTCTGTCGTGACAGAAAAAAAAAAAATTTTGACATTTTTCTCGAATTTTCTTGAGCAATTAATACTATCTAAAAATTGATCGTTTATAAAAATGTATAAAAAATAGGAAATGTTTTTAAAAAATGTTAAAAAAAGTACGAAAATGTAATTATTTTAAAGAAAACATGTAACTAATGTTTTAAGTGGTATTTTAAGTTTATTTAAGCTTATTCTAATTATTTTTTTCAGAATTATAAACTTCAAAGCGGTTTTTCCCAGTTTGTGTTTTTTCGATACATTAGTATATTCTAAATACTACTCCTTCCACAATTATTTACCAATCACTTCCATTTTTTTCCTGTATGTTATATATAAAGCATGTAACAAAATTAGCGATCCATTTTGTAAAAAGCTGAATACTTTTTTTACACAAATTAAAATGTAGGAGATGTTGGCTTTTTCGTTGAATTTTAGCGTGCATATCAACATTTTATTTTTTTTCTCCAAAACTAATTAAGTTATTATAAAATCGATCCCTAAAGTTGTTTAGAACATCCTTAAGAAAATTACAAAAAAATTTTAGGTCAAAAAATTAATTACAAAAAGAATAAGATTTTGGAAATAATTTAAATTTTCTTCAAAAAATTCAAATTTTTAAAATTGTGTGAATAATATGTGAAAAATTTCATCTCGTATCATTTTTTTGATAGAAAAATTATATGAAATGCTAAAATATAATTTTTAAATACATAAATAAAAAAATTTGTTCAAAGGGTGCCAAGTCCCCCTTTAGAATAAAATCCTCCTTTCATGTGGCATGTTATATAATTTAAGGCGTAATTAATTCGTTATTTTGAAAGCATTTCTGTTCAGCATACCGTCCATTAAAACTTCGCAGAATTTGAAATATCGATCGAGACGAAAATAGTCCTCCGAGAACTTAAACAAAATTTTTTAAATCATGTACATCAGTTTTAATTTGATATGAAATTCAATATCCTTCGTTGTTTCTATTCTTGTATTTTGCCATCTGAAAAAAATCTCCCAATCATTTTCCTCTCTTAAAAACGGAGTAAAAATAAAAAGAATTGCAGTTTAAAAAAAAATAAAATTTTTAAATTAATGCCAATAAATGTAGCCAAAAGGTGATAACTCGCCAAATGTAATATCTATAAATTCTCGTGTTCTTTGTGCACTCCCCCATAGCTCCCTACGGTGTTTTGCAGTTTGTTCTCTAGAAGTACTTAGAAGAAAATTTTCTCTACCTTTGTAAGTTCCATTCTCCTTTTTATAATATCAACTAAACATGAAATGAGCGAAGTTGATTTTAATCTCCTTTTTTTTAAATTGGATTTAAAGGTATAAATTTATAGGTAATTTATATGTTATACCAATGAAGCCTTAGGAATATATACGTTCGAATTCGTTTCTGTAGACTTATCAAATTTGATTAATTTTAATTCTGTTTTCCCTGTTAGCAGTTTCGCGTTGTAAAAGTAAAATTTTGATTATGATGGAAGATTTTAAGATTTAATACAGGTACTTAATTGTACAATGCATAGTATGGTTTATTTTTAACTAATTCAAGATTTAAAATTAATGACTTTATTAAATGTCATTAATTTCTAAAATTCCTACTAATTCAATTAAATCTAATTAAAGTAATTAAATTAAATTAAATTAATTTACTAATATTATTAATTTTTAACATTTTTACTAATTTAATTAAAGGTATTAAATTTAATTTTTGCATGAAATGTTAAGAATGTCGCTCCAACTAAAGAGTTTCAAAAAATGTTAAGGATGTTTAACGATAGACTTTATTAATTATTATTAAATTCCGTAATTCTCAATACTGAAATTCAATTATTTTATTTCATATGTTAATTTCGGAAATTCTGTGATGAGGGATACAGTTGCTTATTTCATTTTAGTAAAGGGCTGCAATCAACTAATATTATACATATTTAAGAATGTCGAATATTTTTTTAAATCATAGAATATTTATCACGTGCCGAATACTTAAACGAATTATAATACAAATAAGTTTATTGTAACAATATATATATATTTATAAATTCAGTATCTTATACTGCGTAGTTACTTTCGTTTTTGAAAGTTTAAATGTTTCTTCTGAAAGCGTGAAAATTTCTATCTTTTATAGGGTTCCGTTCAAATATTTCGAAATTGTCCAGAAGTTAATAGAATATTATCAATCAAATCCTTTTGAAAAGTATTCATTTTTATGCACTGAAATTGCGAAAAGTATAACAAGTAGAAAGTCCTTGCTGTGTAAAGTATTGTAAATGGTAAGGTTTTGAAATTTTACTTTTATTAATAACGTAATGTATTTTGGGTATTTGAGCGTTTAATGTTTCATTATATACATTTTATTGTTTATATTTATTGTTTTTTAATTTTTGTGTTTGTTAAGAATTTTGATAGTTATCAATTGGTAATTGTTCTGTTGAATATTTTGTAAAATTCAGAATGTGACTGTGGTGAAAGTTGTGCTGATTAGCAGGAGAAATGCGCTTCTGATAAAGCAGTTAAATACTATTTCATTTAACATATTGTGAATTTAGAAATCGAATTTTGTTTTAGAACAATATTCATCCATATTCGAAAGTAATAACTTTTTTAGGCCAAAATATTTTTGTAGAAGATAGCGAAATAGAAATATTTATGAACAAAAGCATTTAAATTTTAATTATGTTGTGTAAAAATTAGCGTATGTGTATGAATATTCTATTCAAATAATTTTTATTTATGGAAAATATTGAATACCACATTATCAATTTTATATTTACTATGTATAGTTTTACTCAGTGGTGTAACGGAGAATATTAGGCCCCCCCCTGCAAAGTCGTTTGGGCCCCAAGCTGTACTTGACGTCAGTCGGGCTTCGGGCCCCCGCAACTCACGCGTTGCGAAGATGTACGTTACGCCACTGCATATACTGCATTTTAGAAATCTTCAATCGACTATTGTCAAATGGCTTTATATTTTTTCCATTAACGGGTGTTCAAAGAGAAGAATGCAAGTAACCATTCATTTAGTCTTCTAAATTTTTGATAAAAATTGTTTGGAAGTATTGTTTTGGGGGATTTCTGTTATAATGTAAAAATTCGTTATCAATTTACCAAAATCATTTTGAATGAGTTTTTGTTCAATATTTATCTGAAGTTGTAAAAGTAAAAGCATTTTTGAAGCAAAAACGTCTCCTGAAAATATTTCTATTAAACGTTAAATTCAGTTGCTCTAAAAAGTGAGTAGTCAATTTCAAGAAAATTGTACTCTAACCAGTAACAGAAATTTTGTTTTGAATATTAATAGTAATTATTTTATATCATCATCAACAAAACTATTAAAATATTTAAAGTACAATTTTTTTTTGAAAAATTAAATATTAAAAAAATATTTCAAAATTAATCGGAACAGCGATCCAATATGCGATTTGCAGAACCTGTAAAAAAATATTATTTATGGTCAGACAATTACATTCAGTCATCAAAGAAGAGCCATCGTTAACAATAAACTTAACAATTTATTTATCCAGTGTTACTTGGCACCTTCAAGCTGGGAGAGCTACGTTTTGCGTATAAGTACTGGGTTCAGAGTCATTGTAATCAAAAACAAAAGTATCTACTTACATTGTGTTCAGACGCCCTCTGGCGGTTACAAAGAGAATTCGTTAGGGAATTCTTAACAACCTGGTGAGCTCAAATGATTGATTAGATTTTGAATATTTATATTTTCCAAACAACACATATTACAATACGTGATGCACGAAATATATAAAAAAAAAAATCTCAACAAAGTTTCAACAAACAACAAAGTTTTTTCAAAACACAAAGTTGTGAGTTTCAAATGCTTAATATATGACATATATGTTGTACGACAAACCATTTTTTTTTCCTTCTATTATACGAATTTTAAGCTGATAGTAAATTGTGTTTTCAAATATTTGAAGCTATAGAATGGAATAATGTCATCAATAAACATTAAATTATTGTTTCACTTCTTCCCCCTCCCCGCTTTAGTTCTCAGAATTAAGTTACTTAATTTTTCCTTCTTTCAAAAAAAGTGTGCTTTGCTACATAACTATGGAAAAACATACTTTTGAATGTTATTCATTGATTTATTACGATGATTAACCACTTTTGGTACTAAATATTAGAATAATTTTGTAAAGTGAAGCGAAATAATATGTTGTAATGTTATAATTAAGAAAACGGGTGGTAATATTGATGAGTTAATTGAAAAATGTTTTGGTATCTGATCCTTATGACGATTTCTTTTTCTTTTGTAGTTCTTATACGTAAAGAAAATTTATTTTATAAATAAATTGTTTAAAGTATTGAAAATCAAATCTACATGATATTGTACATGATATTTTTTTAATAAAAAATCAACTTTTTTCTCAAGTTAAATTTTACCTTCAGGTATTTGCGTACAAATTGCTTAGGAGAGTCATTGCATTTTAACATTTTTATATCTATAATCATCTGATACGTATTAATTTTTACAATGTATGAAATATATATTTAATCTGCATAGATAAACAGGATGATTATAATTTTAAGTCTCACTTTCGAAATGATGTAAAAAAGAAAAAAACGATCAAAATGACTTCAATTTTGAATTGAATATACTGGTAGAAGGGAGAAACGGAGTGGCATAAAAAATTGTCATAAGTGTATGAATATATAGCGTGTGACACACTATGCAAATTTAAAAGCACCACTCAAGTGTGCCACATATTGATACACTCCGCTTTGTTTTGGAACATGCTGTCTATCGTTTTCAACTAGTGGCTGAAAATGGTGCACAGCATATTGAACATGTCTTGCTGAAGTCTGCCAGCTATTGATAGGTGTTTTTTTCTGTTCCTGGGTCCGAAGTCAATTAAAAACCGATTTTCCCTATCTTGTGTGATACGACCTTGCTATGGTGGATGTGCTTTTCACTGTTGAATGACTTGAGAGTATTTTTTTCTTCAAAAAATCAGAACAGTTTGCACATGGAATAGTAGAGTTGGGTTTTACGAGCAACTCATGTAAAAAAAAAACCCGTTATAATACCGCTTAAAATGTCAGCTGTAGCCGTATCCTATCAACTTTCTTTATGTCGCTTACAACGCCGTCTATTGATATTTTTTTGGAACTTTTTCTTTTGTTCTCTTTTCTTCATTGTTCACCCAAGTATATTCAGTTTAAATTTGAAAGTAATTCTTAACTTTTTACAGCATTTCAAAAGTGGGACTTAAATTATAATCAACTTATGCATATAATACAGCTCTGTATTCCCTGGAACATAACTGATTATCAAAATTTGCCGGTTACAAATTTTTAAAAATTTAAAAATTTAATTGGGTTAATATTTTTTTTTAAAAAATTTTGTATTTTATCAGAAAATAATCTCAAATAAATTTTTTTAATCTAAACTCTGATTACTATATTGAGTATTAATCATGTTTCGTTTTAAGAAAAGAAATTAATTTTTAAGTATCATTATCGATTCTTAAGGTACCAATTAATTTTTTAAGTATCATTATCGATTCTTAAGGTACCTATTTACTTTTAATATTAACTTCTTGTTATATATTCTTAAAAAAATTAATAGACATATCATTTCACCTTCTTAAACATAAAAAAAATTTGGAATAATTTTCAATTGAATTTCATTTTTATACCCGAAATGTAACTTCTATATTCACTCATAATTGTGTTTCCTCACCAAGAACTAAATTGTTTATACCATATTTTAAATAATGCTCTATTTAAATACAAAAGTAGAAAATTTAACCTTCCGATATAATTTACTAAAATTTCTAGATCATTATTTGTAAAAATAATTTTCCAACAAACGTTTTTGTTAAGTATTGAAGTTAAAAGTAATTTATTCATAGGAAATCTAGAGTTCTGATTTAAAAGTATATTACCGCGGATGCAATGACGATTTGAATTTCATAGTCTTAGTACAGTAGAGTGCAGGAAACTTGACCTCATGTGAACCGAAAGATGGTCTTCGTGAAAATGCCAGGTTTTCGAGAATTGGATTAAAAAAGAATTAAGTACGAGTGTTTCCTCATAAAATATTGTACTGCACTTGTATGTATTGTGTGCTTGAGAATACAATAAAATAAACTGCCCAAACACTCTTAAGCCATGCAGTACTCGGCAGAATGAAAATCTTCACTTTCGTCGATTCCCCATCACAGACTATCAGATATGGATCAAGGGCTGTTTGCAGCTCATATGCCCAAAGACTCAACGTAATTCAGCTTAAAAAAACACTCTTAAATAACAATAAAGTACGTACTCTATGAAGGCACAGAGCATTTACCTCGTGAAAAGGAGAATTAATGAATACATAGTATACAGTAATTTACCTCATCATACACATCTCAAAAACAATTTTTTTATGAAGGCTTAAGGCTATCTGTATCAAAAATTCTCATCACACACACCTCAAAAAAAAAAATTTAATGAAGGCATAAAATCTGTATTAAAAATTGAGTGGAAGATTTTGCAAAACCCGGCTACTATTTTTATTAAATGCGTTATGTCCTGTTGTCTTCCGTATTGTGCACTTTGCATTTTGATGCTGCATCACGAAGACTACGAGTGAAAAGCAAGTCAACATTACCAAAGCGCCTTGTTGTCCAAAATACTGAAGGGTAAATTTGAAAACCTTAAGTCCCTTTTCTGCTACCGTACATAATGTCTTGCTAGGTGGTGCTGATCAAGGAATTTTTGACTTGCAAGAGTGTGACCGAGTTATCCGGACTGTGTCGGGTTATCGAGTGTCGAATTTACGGAATTCTACTGAATTGAATTACTACTTAATTTGGTTTTCCGAAATATCTGTTTGTAGTTATTTTATTTTGAGATCTAGAAATGGAAGAATTTATTTAAAGATATAATGAATCATTGTGAAGGAATAATGCGTGAGTTAAAAGGGTTAAATAAAAACTTAATTTTTAATTTCATTTTCCATTATATTAAAACCATATTTTTAAATTAACATGGTGTCTGATTTTTCAGTGAAATGGCAATATTCAAGATTTTTATATTATCATAACACTTGGTGAGAGAAGAAGAAGAAAATCTTGGGGAGAAGGAGTGGGAATTTTGAAGAGGACAAAGGTAAAATTCTATTTTCTGTAAATATTCTTTGTGTTTTTTTAGTCATTTTATGCTTTTTTTTATTGAACTAAGGTAAAAATTGTAGGTCAGTTCTTTATTCTTTAAAGATATTGAATCGACAGGGTTATAAAAGCTTATTTCCATTTCAACTTAGTTTAATTTTAATTCTAATTTTATTGTATTAATTAAAACACCCATGGCACTTAATAAAGATTTTAGTATTAGACTTAATTGTAATAAGAAAGTGTTAAAAGAATTTTCAATGCAATTATTTTTTAGATTTTTTTTATTTGAGTGAAATTCCTTTTTTGACTGCAATCATTTTAATTGTAGGGGGCCAATTACAGTATTAATGAATTTTGGTGGTGAAAACTTCTTAGAAGCAGGTAAGATTTTTTTTATTATTTTTATATCAGTTTATTTGGTTATTCCATTGTGTTTAATAAATCATACAGGTAAACATGGTAGTTCTGATTCTTAACGCTTGAAAGTTATGTGGTAGTAATGCTTTGGTTAGAAATTTCAATTTTTTTTTTATGCTTGATTCGTCAGAAAATGCATGCAAGTATTTTTTTTAATAATTCTAATTTTTTGTATTTTAACAAATGGTATACCGACTCTGATTATTCTTATTCCCAAATTTATCAATTAACTGAGTCGTGTGGGAGAGCGTTTTCTGGGCTGGGTGGATGCCTTTGGCACAACTGAAAAGTCTCACTTGAGATACGGTTCCTAGGAGCATGGATAGGCACTTTGTTTTAGCTAGAGGGCCACTATATAATATGAACATAGCTTTTATTTTTTTCGAAGGAAGTTATGCTTATTTAACTGAATAATTTTTTTTTAAAATTTGAAATGGGCAAATTTTGCGTTTTTATTATGAAATTATATGTCAAAAAAAGTTATATACATTAGGCATTATTTTAAAGTAAACTATAAGTTTTATGAAAGAGAACAAAAATTTTGATACAGATAAATAATTTAAATGAATCTCAGAAATGTAGTGAATACATTCTTTCATCTTAATTTGACATTAATAATGATTTAGTTTTGAAAATTATATAAAGAAAAAATGACGAAAATTTAAGCAAAAATAACTTGTTCACTAGCATTTTTTTTACTCGCCAAATTTGCTGATTTTCGCATGTTTAAGTTCAGAACTTTTTTGTGTAACCCTTGAGTTAGATGTGAATTTTACGGTAAAACAGTTGAAAGCTATTTGGCGCGAAACCATTTTTCGACGCCAAGGCTTGGCTAACTGTAAAATCGCGTATTTTTTATTAAAGTTTTTATTTTTCGGGCATAATTTTAAAGTTAATGCTTTCAAACTTCACACATTAATTTCAAAAACGAAGTACTTTTAAATAAAAAATTACAAAAAATTCTGTTTAAATTATATCTTGCGTAAACGGTATTTTACGAAAATCACAAAAAAAAATTTTAAATCCGTAATTTTTAAGCAATTTTTTTCAATCTTTGCACAGAAGTTTGATAACATTATTCTACAAAAGCAAAAAAAAAAAAGTTTCTTATGATAATCTTTATAAATAACGAAGTTATTCAATGTTAAGTTAAAAATTTTAACAATTTTTCGAAAAATCGTAAAAAAAAAAGTTTTGGGCATTTTATTTTTTAAATGTCTGGTTCTAAAAGAAAAAGGCTTGAAGTTATTTAGTGTAGAATATCGAAAATAAATTCATACGCAACGATTTAGAAATAATTTCATAAAAACGCATCAGTTGTGTAACACTTTTTTTTTACAAAAACTAGTATAAATGTGAAAATATCATTATTTTGTTAAAAAAAAATTATACCGTATTGTGGTGAAATAAATTATCTTTCCGATTCTGTATATATTTTTGTCTGATTTCAAAAGCAAAAATTGGATGGCTATTTTAATATGCTCGAAAAAGTGGGATCTTCGCTCGACCGAAACGGAATTGAAGTTTAGCCAAATAAATAACCCTCAGGAGTAAAACAATTAGGCGTTTTAAGGTTTTTAATTAATATCTTCTCAACTAATTGCAATATCGGAATGAAAAATAGTTTACGTCCTATTCTCAGACCTACTGAACATTCACACAAAATTTCATAAGATTTGGTCTAGTCGTTTCGGAGGAGTTTGGCTACAACACTGTGACACGAGAATTTTATTTATTAGATTTAGTGTAAAAGGAAAATAAATTGAAAATTTGAAAATGAAATCAAAGTCAGTCATAGCAGTTGTAGATTAAGTAGTGTTTCTTAACCAGCTTTTTACTCGAGTTTCCCTTTACCAATCGTCACTGCTTCATGTGCCACCGGCATATATATATATTATATATTTACTAACATCTTATATAATAAGAACAACACCATGAAAATGATAGCATTTGTATAAATAATGCAATTATGAGATATCTTACCAGTTATCCTAAATTTGTGTATAATTCATTTTTTAAAGGAATATAAACACGTTTAATGAAAACCTTTATGCTGTTTGGCTCTGTCGGTAGTAAATTTAAAATCCAGGTCCAGGTCAATCAAATCAGTGGTCCTCAAGCCCCGGGCCGTTGGATCAAATAGTACCGGGCCGCACAAGGAATGTTAAATTATTTCCATTTCCAAAAAGATATAAAATATAGCTGCTAAAAACAGCAATATTTTTCAGTGTTGTGGAGCTGCAAGTTAGAGATAACATTTTGTATAGCAAATACAACCAGCGAATTAATGATAAATGCAAAAGGAATTAGAAAAAAACTTACTTTACTCCTTGTAATAAGAATTAATCTATTTTTTTTATAAAGGATAACTAATTTTATTAGAAGATTTCCGCTTAAGAACATGAAATCCAATGACAGAAAATGGAATAATAATAATAATATAGAAGGGTAATCTATAGCCTAACATATTACTCACACAGTTCACATTAATCCTCGATTTCTTATAGTTTAATTACCCTTAGACATCAGGTCTGTCTTTGGTCATTCTCGTAAGTAAATATTAAGTAAGGTTTTATACTTATGGTATATAAGCCCTTAGACTTAAGATCTTTGGTCATTTTTTTGGTAAGTGTGTACCGATAGAGAGGTATACGCTTTAGAAGTATTGATTAATTTTGGACAAAATTTTGAGGTGTTGTTTGCTCAACAAAGTAATTAACAGCATTTTTAATTAATTCAATTAGTTTTAATAATTTTGTCTTGCAAATTTACCTCAAATATTTTCAATAATATTCAAGTAGGAGAAACTTGTGGAAGTTTGTTAGCTGCGAACTAAGTATAGTGAAAATCGGTTAAAACGAAACTGAGTGGATTAAAATATTTTTTCATGTTGAAGGATATTGCAACAAAAAAGAATATTCAACACAATATCAAAATCTTTGTTACAGATTTCCGTTTTCGTCTTTTGTTTTTGTGATCAACTGCCTTAAAAACTCCATCTTCATTTAAAGCGAAATAGACGCTTGCTTTCCCCCTGAACTCTTTGCCGTTGAGCTCGTAAAAAAAAATTCTTCTAAAATAGAAAACAAAACGTATCAAATTCACTGATTTTTACTCACACTGCGATGTATTCGTCACCGAATTCCAAAGCCAAGTGATGAGAGATAAAAAGTTTTTGTGACGTTTATAGGGGGTGGAGGGTAAAAAAAAGCTTAGAAAAACGAAATTGGCTCGTGTCACAGGCTATTCGGAGGGTATTTCAAAGCCAAGTTAGTTTCCTTTCTACGAAACATGTGAAATCACCTCTCTTTCACTTCACACCCCTCTTAAATCTCGCCTGTGTGATAGTGTTTTCCGTATTTTGTTCATCCCCAGAAAGGAAATCTTTTCGTGTTTCATTTCGTGTTAGCCGATGTATAAATTCGCGTAAACCAATATTTGTTCTTGAGCGTTTTCGCGTAAGACGTACTTGTTTCTTAGTAGTCAAACCCATTAGGCCATCCAAATGGAGCTTTTTTTCATCACCAAATGTTGGTGTGCTCTTTCTTCCAATAAGCATGATTTTTGGCAAATGATGGAATTTGAAACTGGTTACTCTTATGATTTTTGTACGAATTTGTCTTGGTTTTATTGCAGAAACTTTTACGTAGTTCTTCCTCGACCAATAACATGTTTCAGTCAGAACTTAGTGTATGATTGGATGTTACTCTCCGAATTCGGCTTCGGTCACTATTAATATAGACATTCGGGCGTGTTAGCGTTGTACAAAGCAGGATTTTTCGTGAATTTATCAACTTCATAGTTACTATGGTTGATTCTACGAGCAATTTCAATATTTTTGTCTCGTTTCAGTTATTTAACAATTATATTTTAGATTTTTTTCGGCATTTTTATATTCTTTTTTCTTATAAAAAGTATTAAATTGTTCCATTTAAGAATCAATAAATATAAGTTAAATGAAATAGGGACTGTTTTATTCCGATTTATTTGCTAATTTCATATAATTTTAGCTGCACAAGTACATTTAATTTTAGAATCAGTTTAATGAGTAAAAATTTACAATATCACATTTTTCTAGAATTTTATTCTGAAATCAGGAGTGAGGTTGCTTTTTGAAATTCTCATCATAGCCTGGAAGTTTGTCAGCCAACTTGTATCTATAATATGAATGTCTCATACAAGAAAAACGTTGCTTACAAATATGTGTTGACCCAAGAAAAGAGAATATTTTCTGTCTATTTGGTTTTCCTACTGTTTTAGTGGACCACAAATAAATTTCTGCTGGTCTCTGCCCAACTTTGCCGTAGTCGATAAAATCGTATTAAAGGTTTAATTTTTGTGTCAATACAGAAAATGTTGAGATTAGAATTTACAAACGCGTGATTAAAATTATTATCTGATTTACTTGTTTTTGACTTTACTGCGAAGAGAAAATAGCAGGGATATTTTTTATGTGACAAAAATTTTAAATTTAAGAATAAATTTTACATAAAATAAATCAAGTCATGTTTCAAAAGTTGCTTAAAATTTAAGCAGTTAATATTTTTTAATAAAATGCAACTTTTCTTTTTTTCAAAATAATTTTATGAAATTTAAAAATTTTTTTTTTAATTCTCATATATTAATGTTTCATTACTTTTGTATGAATTGTTTCAAATTATTCTTTAAAGCTTACAAAAAATACACCCCTCTATAGTTTTTTAATACACATATTTTGTAAAACTTAAATTATCAAAATGGCTAGGCGCACCTTCGGAAAATATTAACATAAGACTAAAACTTTGCAAACTAGTTCATCCCAGTCAAATAGATCTTTTGCAAACTAGTTCATCCCAGTCAAATAGATCTTTTGCAAACTTAGTTCATCCCAGTCAAATAGATCTTTACTTTAAGTATAAATGTTATTAATGATAAAGATGAACAGTAAGAAATAAGCGCTCTTTGTTAGCTGTAAAAATATTACTTAAAAAAAAACTGAAATTTTAATGCATGATTTTTATTTTTATAGAATTATTAAAGTTTTAGCCCATTATTTAATAAATATTTTCCATTTTTAAATAAACAATCTTTCTTTTGTAATTTTTAACGTTTTTACCGATTGATTCATATTAGGGGTTAAATAATTTATTTAGTTTATTAAAAATATTTAGTTATATTTACATATGATAGAAAGATAATTAAGAGTTTAATAGTATCAAAGCATACGTTTAGTGAGCATGAAGTTTTACAAAAATAATTAGTTTCCGAGAAAAATATTATAAATTGCGTGTCGAAAAAGAATTATACCTACTGGCTTTTAATGAATAGAAGAAAGTAGTATATAATCATTGTGAAATAAATTATACAGGAAAATGACGTAACCATTGATTATTAAAGAATTGTGAAAAAATTCACGTGTAAAATAATTGAATATATAAGGAATTTACGAAATTTTCAAAACACTGTAATGAAATCATTAAATTGAAATTGTAATTTCATTAATTTGCCATTATTCCGCTCACTTAATGTATACGTAATTACAGGGGAAATTTTGAATAACCAATTGAAAAATAATTGAAAGTATGGTAAGGTTTCGTATTACGCTGCAAGTACGTTCTACTGAAAAGTACATGTAAAAATTGCAAAGATTTTTCTTATCTTATACTTCCAAAAACCATGCGAGTTAAATTTTACTTTAATCTACTTAAAAAGTTTTCAAAAAATATAAAAATAGAATGCTCAGTAAATTTTTTTTCAAAAGTATAGTATAAATTCATATCTTAAAGGTTAAAATGTTTTTTCAAAATTAGAAATTTATTTTATTTTATCAGAAATTAGAATAAGTAGTTATACACCTGAATCATTGCCATGTAATCGTAGTCTGTAAGTTTTTTTATACAAACCGGTTCAGTTCAGCAGCTCATATTGTAATTTAAAGGCTCGATCTCTCTCTCTAAATTGGGGACATCACCAAGGAAAGTGTTTGTTCATTCTTCTCGAATGGGGCTGCGCAGGGGAGGCACCTGCTTAGGCGATGCGTAACCGTACTGTGGATTTTAATTTCGCCAAGAGCACCCAAGCCAAACAGGCACTCAAGGGATTCTTTTCATGCTGTATAATCATACGATATAACCGCTTTCGATTTTCTGCATCATGAAAATCCACTGACTTGGGACGGGGTCGAACCCGCAACCTTAGGTACACAAATCAACCACGCCACCCAGCCGGCGTATTTCTTAATTTAGGTTTGTTAAATGTAATATTTTCAAAAGTTCCAATCATGCTAAACTCTGATGCTTTAAAGCCAGGGTGGGCATTAAGTTATCGCGATCGACCTGGGGACCGCAAAGACATTTTGGGGTGACGGCCTTCACTAAGACCTAATGATCGTTTCATCATAGGAAGGTCAGGAAAACCGTATTTATTCGAATCTAAGCCGCACCTCCAAACTCTTTACAAAATTTTGTGAAAATTGAAAAATAGTCTAAAATATGATTTATCGATATCCAATTTTACGAAATTAAAATAAATTTAAAAGGAAAACTAAAAGAAGTGAATAATTAGTTATTTTATCAGTATTAAAACTTTTCAATACATGCATGAAGCTATATATATACAGTGGTACCTCGACATACCAGTGCCCAAACATACGAGTTTTTCGAGATACGAGCCGGCGAGCGAGTGATTTTTTGCTTTGAGTTATGAGCGAAATTTAAGGTACGGAGATCGATTTAGCAGGTCGGCCGATAGTAGCACGCCACGCGGTCGCTTGCTACACCAGAAAAAGTTGCAACAGGTCGTGCATCTTATCTTTTTAATGACACTTGCCTAACTCATTTCCGGAACATTCTGAGAGGGAGAAATAAACAAACCTCCTTAGACATGTTTTTTTCTAAACGGCCTACAGGTGAAAGCGAGAAAAATGTAGCGAAAAAGACAAAGACCAGTGAGGATATCTAATATATTTCTTTACATTGTCTTATTCGTTTTTGTACAATAAACATTTGTCATTTATAAATACGTTTTTATTATTCAAAACCACGTAACAAAAATAACTGGGGTGACATTTTGGGGGTTGGAACGGATTAATGGTAGTTCAATTGTTTTGTATGGGGATATTTGCTTCGAGATACGAGCAAGGTTGCGGAACGAATTAAACTCGTTATGTCGAGGTACCACTGTATATATTTTTCTACATATATATATATATAATTGCTCCAAATACCCATTGAACACATTTTTTTCCCCTTTCAATTCTAAGCCACGCCCGATTTTCAGTAGCATTAACATTGGGAAAAAAGTGCGGTTTAGATTCGAGTAAATTGGTATTTTAAAAAATACGGGGAGAAAAAATCAAATGATAAGAGAAAATTTCGCTGAATAGAAAATGTACTTCGCTATTTGGAGGCTATTTTACGAAGAAAATCGTAAAATGTTCTTGGTTCCACGAAAAAGTTCGCGAAGTAGAGAAATTCATAAAATAGAGGTTCGTAAAATGGAGGTCCAGCTGTATTAGGCACTTTTTTTTAGCTCTCTACACCTACGCCACTGGGTGGACCGCAACACCTTGAAAAAATTAGAAGTAGCCCGTACCCTGAAAAAGTCTGCCCACCCCTGCTTTAAAGAGGCTGATGTCTTTGGCAGATACTCCCATTGCATAATTAAAGCATTATTTGAAATTAGAATAAATAGTTATGCAATTGAATCATCGCTATATAATTATATTGCGATTCCCCCCCCCCTTTATAGGCCAACACCTCGTAAAAAGTAGTTGTTAACTCATTCTGTTTTGATGAAAACATTTTAATGTCACTCACTGTTTAAACGTAGCAATAAAAAAAATTTAATTTGTGAGATAAGCCAGATTTAAACTTCCTATTATAAAATTATACAAATATCTACGAAAATAAAATTTTTGGGGAAAAAAAGGTAAATAAATGATGCTTATATTCCTTTTAATGTTAAACTCAAAATGATGTAATGGCTTACTTGTACAAGAAGGGGGGGGGGATCAATTGTGAATTAGTCATCAATAAAAAAACACTTGTAGACATCTGGGAGGGAAGCACCATAGAAATATGTGTATAAGCCAGAAAGTATATGACCCATATGGCGCAATACTCCGAAACGTGATATTTATTATTGGTATAAATGCAGCTCTAAACAGCGAATTTGAAATAATTTCCTCCTCAAAAATTCAATCAATTTAACAATGTTTATTTTTGTTTAAATATTTTTCGCTTTATAATATATCATTATAAATGAGAAACAATCTTTTTCTTTTATATTCTATATGATTTTATATATAAGTGACCGTTTTATAAAAAAACTAACTTATTCAAATCCCCCCCCCTGAATGCTACAATTATAAAAAGGGTTTTATGAAGTATCTTTAATATATTCTTCATTCCGTGGCAATTTAAAAGATCATTTAATGGAATCTAATCATTTATCAAATTAGCCTGAATTGATGACATGTTTTCTTGCCCTTCTTTTGATTCGAAAGTACAGTACGCCGACTTACGAATCCGGAGTTACTCTGTTTTTAAATCTCGTCAATTCGTGTTTGTTTGTTTTTATTTTTTTTTGTCTTTTCTCTTTTGTTTCATCATTGAAACTCGGGTAGAATCAGTGCCAGAGCCTGATGAAAGTGATTATATGATTGAAGAAGTTGTCAACCTTGCCAGGCAAATAAGTTTAAAAGTTAATAGTGATGGCGTTCAAGAACTGCTTCATTCCCTCAATCAGGAGCTGACAACTGATGAGCTCATGGAAATGCATGAGTGAGAGCAAGACATGGAACTTAATCTGAAGATAGAATGAATGATGGTTGGTGATTTGACAGAAAGCCTCAGTTTAATTGAAGAAGGGTTACAGGTTTTAGAAAATAGATTCCAAACGAAGAGCGTATTTTTTTCAACAAAACAAAGATTAAAGGGTGAAAAACCCATTGATCCGGCTGACTACTTGGTTAGATTTTGTGAAACCTTCTACATCAAAATAACTTCGTTTTGCGATTTTGTATTTGCGTTATGTAAGATACTTTCTTTCGTCTTCGGTCCCAATTAAAAGTAATTTTTTACGTATTATGTGCGAAATTATATCCCGACTTATGCGAATTCAACTTACGCGGTTATCACTCATTCCTATCTTACGCGTAAGTTCGGGCTCATCCTTTTTTGATAAAAATTTTCGCTTGAAATGTGTTCTGATACAAATGCAAAGTTTCAAAGAATGATCGATAAACACATTTGAATTATTTGAATATATACATTCAACTATATATTTTAATTCACATTACAACTTTAGTTTTTTTTAATATAATTCAAATCAATACAAGTATAAAATGTCCTCCGATTTTTATTTTAATGTGACTGCTTACCAGACATTTTTTAAAGGATATTAAGAAAAATTTTCTGTTGTTCCATGCTAAGTGTAAATCATTGGTTCTTAATAGATAACCTGCGGAACACTTGTATCCCATCAGTGGCGTATCGTACACCCCGCAACCCCCGCGTTGAGGGAGGGGGGCAGCGATTCTAGGGGACCCAACGCCAAGTACGTATTTGGGCTTGGGGCTAAAAACCTGATTTTGCTTTAATATTCTCCGTTACGCCACTGTGCCCCATGGTGCAAAGAAAATGTTAAGCCAAAATATAAAAGATGTAATTTTCTAGTAAATCTATTCACTGTTAATTGCCTTATGTTTGCTAATTTTTTAGGACTGGAAGCCAAACCTTTTATTTTTCTTTCAGTATAACATATGGGTAAACATTTTTTTCCATGTATTTTTCGAGAACGTATTTATCATTTATAAGCAGAATTAGGTGTATATTTGTATATTTTAAAATGCCAAAATCTGATTTACAATTTGTAATTGTTGACAAGGTGTGGAGATTTCGTTTTATTAGAAATTGTAGTGAAAATATCTTTGGATATCATGGAAATCTATTTTCTATTAACCTATCTCACATCTACTTATCTTCCATTTCTTTGGATATTATGTCTTGAATATTTTATACAAGAGTTAACTAATTTGAGCTTTCATTGTTCTTGTTAGAAATAAGTCATTTTTTAATCAATGTTCGGGCAAAATTATATTATCAAACTTGTTTCTCATGAAAATTGAATTGTTTTATGTTGTCTACAGCTCTGTGTATAAAAAGGATTTTTTTTTAATGTTGAAATATCATCAAGAATGAAATTTATCATGTTGTTCGTTTTGAGTTATGTGATGGGGAAAAAATAGAATTATGAATTCCAATACGAACGTCCTGCCCTTAACAAGCGTTGTGAAATATTTTTTTATCCGAAAAACTGTAAATTCATCCCCACAGCTGCTTTTTTTTTTTTTGCTTTTGTTTGTGAACCAATCCACTCATCATTCTGGAACATATTAGTCATCGATTAGCCAATAAACAGTTCTTAATGTGGAAGGATTGAAACTTCATGATTAGTGTCTCTCAAAAGTACGTTGAAAGCGTTCCATTGAAGACTTAAGTTGATTTTGATTTTTAGCGTTTGAAGCGTACATCAAATGTATGTAGTATTCAGAAACAATTACTGTAAGTAGGCTTCTCGTTTTTTTAGTATTTTCAAGTGATGTTTATGTAATATTTGTCCATCGCATTCAATACGAATGCACTAAGTACTTTTGATACAAATTATAGTGCATTTATCACATAACCGTTGCTATTAATTTAATTTTGTTGATTGATAAGAAGGAATTACAGTTATATATTTTATTTTGTATCTTGGCCATATATGTAGAATTGGATTTTAAAGATAAAAGCATACTATCTGGATTATAGTTTTTACATGTAATGGTATCTTCCTATAATTCTTTGTAATTTTATGTGATCTAGGTATTGAAATTCCATTAACATTGGCTTACAATTTATATCCATAGGTAACAATAACATATTAATTATTCGTTTATACCAAATTAATTGATAAATGTTAAATTTATACAATCAAAAATATTTATAATTTACTTGATTTGATTTTTTTATGTGTTAAAAATTACTTTGAAGAGAAAATGAAACTGTTTTGACAATTTTTTTTTTTGTAAATTTATTTATTCGATGTCATTGTGTCGGAGACAAGTATCAAAGGTCAATAAATTATTCAATTTATAACAAAATTAATTTTTTCAAATAAAACTTTGTTTTATATGTTATAATTTTGCAGAAATGTTAAAAATCTATTATAATTAGTAATAAGTTTTTAAAAATCATGTTTGAGAGAAATCTGGTCATAACTTTTTGCAGGATCGGTTTTTTTTCTGGTTTTTTTAATTTTTTTTACCGAATTGATGATGGAAAAATTGTATAATGTCCGTTTTTCAATTGAGAAAGAACATGAAGGGAATTTTTGCATGCCAAATGAAATAGGAACTTTGAATACGATGATGGAATGGATTCAAGTAAATAAGTAACCTTAACATTTGATTTAGTCTTATCTCTCCCTCTATGCATGAATATAAAGTGGTAAACGTTTCTTTTAACTTTGATAGGATTCAAATTACACCGTTTGTAGATCTTAAAGGTAATGGAGCTTTACCAAAATTCATTAAACAGACAGAAAAATCACTGGCGTATACTTTTAAAAAATTGAATGATCTATTGTTGTAGTTTTGCAACTTATCGTTAGTAAATTGCCCAATAAAATGTTTTACGGAAATTATTAAGTTTTTTCCCTTTGACTTAATTATGCGAATAGTATCAAAATAATTGATCCACGTTATGAAGAAAGTATCTGTCCAAGAGCACAAGTAGTTCAAGGTATCTTCATTTGTTATATATATTTGTGTGGACCTTCCGATCGCAATATTCTGGAAAAATTGTGTTTTCCGCATGATTAGATAAAAGTGAGGGAAATATTTTCAGCTCTTGCAGAAATAAAGAGGGGATAAAGTGAAATTTCTCCATTTTTTTGTTCAGTTTTTATGAGGATTCAACTAAACTGTAACGTTAATGTTCTTACTATGAGATTTTGAAATGTGCTGTACAAGAAAAAAAAATTTTAAAACCGGCACATTGAAATTTTTGATGTTTGCGTAAAAAGCTCAAAGGAAAACAAAATTTGTAATATTTCTGTCTTTCATTCTATTTTACTTTCCCGTTTTAAATAGGTGTAAACAAATTATCTAAACATATTTTTCATTACGAATTACTTATTAACAAAGGGCAAAGAGTCATAACGTTAAAATCACTCAAAATCCTAACGATTGGAGGTTAAAGCTCAGACGAGCTAGGAACTCTGTTCATCCACCCAGCGATTCATTACGAATTGCTTACAACTCTATGCGTAAAAGTAATTATAAAATTGGCATATATGTTTAACAGTAGCGTAAAGGAGAACGTTAGGCCCCCCCCCCTACCAAGTCAGGCTTTGGGCTTCCACAGACCTTACTAAAGTACGTACTTAGCATCAGTCAGGCTTTGGGTGGTGGTGTACGTTACGCCACTGATGTTTATTGTTAGCATCAGTCATGCTTTGGGGGGCGTTGTACGTTACGCCACTGATGTTTATTGTTATAATTTTGTGGGCCAATTTGATTAGGTATAAAAAAAATACAATTTTTTATATTACATTTACTAGTACAAAAATTAATATTATTTTCGTAAGAACAGACGCTACTTTCAGTATAACAGTTACCAACTTATTAAAGCGTTTTATGCAAAAAATGCGTTTTTTTTTCCTTTCAAAAATTTTGAAACGGGATAGGGAGTACTGAAAAATTTTAAAGGTAATAACAAATTATCGAAGTATCAAAACCTTTACAAAAATTTATATTTGTTCAGTGTCGGCATATTCCGATTTATTGATCTCCATATTTTCACTGAAGATTAAGATGTATCTGTGTCTCTTTGCGCTTTGATTTTCCTTTAAGTTTTGCTTATTGTAAATGTTCGTACCTTTAAAACCCTGCGCGATCAAAGTTTCTCAACACCCATAATTTTTTTTTGCACCAACGACGTAATTCAGAAAAAAGAATTTGGTTGGGTTTTTTGCTAACAATTGATTGAAACGAAGTATTTATACCAACTGGGATTTTTTTTTGTGGAAATTCAGTCCACGACGATAGGGATATTAACATGATGCTGCGAAAAATAAAGAGCGATTTTTTTATTTGAAGTATTTTGAGCACGATTTCTTAAATTTTAATAATAATCATATAAGTTAGCTGTATTTCGTACTCAGAAACCTCCAAGCCTTTACGTACAAATATTTGATGTACATAATTTTGAAATACTGAACTAGTTTGATATCACTAGGCTGGGCGCCAAGCGCTGCTTGCCGCGTTAAAGGAATCACGCCAAGCAATTTTTGTTGTCGCTGGAATGGAAGAATTCAAGATGATGGCCTAGAGGTAAAAAATCGCAAGGAAGATAATTTTAAAGAATTGTTTTGAAATACGTTGATATATATTTCAAACTAGCTGAAATGCCCGTTCTTCGCACGGGTTAAGTTTTAAAAACTACAAAATTAAGCTATTAAAAATATTTTTGCAAATGAGTGTTCACATTATAAATAATTGTAAACATACGACAATGAGTAATTTAATATAATTTAATGGAAACATATTTGGATAAAAAGAGAAAAGTAACATGCTATAATTTTTTATTTGTTATAGAAAAGTAGTTGAAGTTTCTGCACTGAAGACTGGTACATATCCTGAAATGGATAAATCAAAAGAAAAAAATTAGCTTAGATATCATAAAGCATTTAACAAAACACTATCATTAAAAATATATCATGTAGCCTGCAACTTAAAAAAGAAAGTAAATTACTATGAACAAAAACTATCTGAAGATAAAATAGGGCTTCTTTGAATAAAAGTATTATTAATTAATAAACAAAAAAAAGTTTCCAAAAAAAAAATTACACAATACTTTTGCAATATATCATTGAAAATAATCGATTCCTTGAAAAACAATTGTTAATATGCCACATTAATATTAATATAATGAGTATTCGAAATTATAACAATCTCCTCAAAATTTGTGAAGAATACAGTTTCACATTCAACGCTAGACATGAGGTCATATGACATATCACGTGAGTTTAAAAATTAAACTTAAAAAAAAAAAACGTAAAGCGAATTTTGAAAAATCACTTTGAAGTGCACATTATTCATACCTGAAATGCCTATTCTTTGCATGGATATTTTCCATTTCAAAAGCTTACATTTACTTTAAGAACCCAACCTAGTGTAAGAAAATACTCAACCTGAAAAAGATGAACCAATTTAATTTCAACATCAAAACAGAAGAAATAATCTAAGCTTTAATTAAATTACTATTAACAATAATACTGAGGAAGAACAGAATACAAATTGTGCTGCCAAAAATAAAATTTAATTTCCAAAGGAACATTTTTTTTTTGCAATGACTTATTTTTAAAAAAAACCTGCAAATGTGCTTCAAATAAATAATATTTAAAGGTAATTTTAGAAAATTGTTTCAAGGTATACCCTATTATCTATAACTTCAGCGAAGAGCTTCTTGATAGACAATGTTAACAGTCTTACCATTAGGAGCAAAGATATACAAATTTTCTGCGCTACCAACTCGTGAACAACCCACATAAAGCTGACCGTGGGAAAAGCAAGGATTTCTAAGATCCAGCCCCACAGTTTGAAGGGATTGTCCTTGGGCTTTGTTAATGCTCATAGCAAAGCTTAGTCGAATTGGAAATTGTAGTCGTTTAAACTGAAAGGGAACATCAGATGGAATGATGGGAATTTTAGGGATGAAAACATCTTTACCAGCAGCTTGCCCAGTTAGAATAGTGGCTTCAATAACATTGGGCATCAGCTTTTTAATTGAAAGCCTGGTACCATTACACAATGAAGGCGGGACAAGGTTTCTAAGAAGGATAATTGGGGCACCAATTTTGAGTTCCAAAACATGTGATGGTATACCAGGCAGTTCTAAAGAATTTAAAAACTCAGTTGGATAATTGACTGCCTCTTTTGGAGCACAAATAGTATTAATAGATCTATATATTTGAGCATTTCCCGGAATTTGTGATAAAAGCCGTTTGTTTATAATGTTTACAGTTTGGTTTTGAGGCGCGAGGATAGCTCTTTGGCATAGCCAAACATGATCTTGAAAAAAATCAAGTAAATTTGGAAACACAGCTTGTAAAAGTTCTTCCTCTGTATTAACGATTCTCCCAATATCTTTCAAAGATACAGCCCCATCAGGATCAAGAGGTGTAAAGGATCCATTTCCTAACTGAAGAAGATTATCAGCAAACTGGCGAGAAGAGGAATCCCCACTCAAATAACTTCGCATGTTTGTTCTCAACTGAAATCTTTTTATGCCAGCCCAAATAAATGAAGATTTAATACACGCAGATACTTCATCTGCTCTGGTTCCACGCGGAATAACTGGCAAAGTTTGACGAAAATCACCAGCTAACACTAAGGTGATACCCCCCATCCTTTTGTTGTTAGATCTTAAGTCTTGCAAAGTGACATCAAGGGCCTCAAATGCAGCCTTGTGAGACATAGTGCACTCATCCCAAATTATGAGTTTACAACACTTCAAAACTTTAGCTGTTCCCGAACGTCTAGAAATATTACATGTAGGTGTCTCTATGGTAGCCATGTTTAAGGGCAACTTAAAAGTTGAATGAGCTGTCCTTCCTCCTGTCAACAAAGTAGCAGCAATACCAGAAGAAGCAACAGCCAGGGCAATCTCTCCACTCTCTCGGACTTTGGCTAAAATGAGATTGAGAAGGAAAGTCTTCCCCGTACCACCTGGCGCATCTAAGAAAAAAATACCCCCAATCTCTTGAAAAACTGCTTCAGTTATCTTCTGAAATATTTCTCTTTGATCTGGAAGCATTTTGTCTTCATTTTCATCCAAGAATTTTCTGAGTTCACTTATATTGTAAGTTCTTTCTCTAAGCACATCATCAAGAGTACTGGAATCTCGATCAGGCGGAGGAAGTCCAATGGATTTCAAATCTGACCCTCCTAAAGATCTAACCTTGTCTTCAATGATGATAAGAGCTTCATTAAATATTTTGGTACTGAATTCCAAATCCATATTCTGCTGTTGAATTCTTACTTGGTGTAGAATATCTTCAGAAAGACTTTCCCGGTGGTTGATCCATAGCTGATTGGGATTAGATAAAGCACATACTTGAAGCATGACAGCAAACAGATCACGAAGCATTCGTGGTGAATGCACAAAAGCAGCTTCTTCTAAAGTCGCCAAATGAAGAATATAGGAAGAGATTGAGAATAACCAAGATCAATCAATAAATAATGAGTATAAATATAATATAAAAAAGTTGCATATACTACTAATAATATTATGCAGTATCGAATAATAATTTTATAATATACTTTAATAGTAATTATATATAATATTCATACAGTATGATTTAATAATCATTAATATATATAATAATAATCATAATATAATTTAATAGTAATTATAAAAAATAATAATCATCGAATTGTAATATATAAAAATTTTATATAAGAATGCTATTGTAACATGATAATTTTAAATAAATAGCATAATATGTAATAATATATACTAAGAAATATATAAAAAAATTATAAATAACGAATATTATATGATTATTACATGTAATAAGAAATCTATTTTTATATTATATTATTAATAAAATAATTATATTTTTTTTTACAATTAATAATGAATATCAATTAAAAATTTCTGAAAACTTGCAATATTCCAAAAACTGCAAGTTCCTTCAACAATTTTCATCGAACTAGGAACGTTCAAAAAAGCATTTTTAAAAAGTATAATAGTGAAAAGGGACGAATTATAACAATATTTAAAAGTACAACATTCATTCTCTTAAAAAAATATCCTGGTACTTTCCCATGATATTAGAAATTTCCGTATTCGAAAATAGCATTAAATAAAACAGAAGACTGAAATAATAGCTTGATTCAGAAATGCAATGTAAATGGTTAAATTGTTAAAAGAAATCGAATTAATTAAAATCGTCTGAAATTAATAGGATTACCAAAGGAACAAACCCAATAAAAATTATTTCTAATATACGTTATCTCCATGGCAAATCATCGCCTGACGATACGATACAAATATCAAGGTAACCATATTGTAATGTTATCGCCCATCTTAGCGAACATGTGCCCCGTGATATCAAACTAGCACCAATTTTTAAAATCGCTGTTTCCACATCTTTGTTACTGGAGCTGAGTGCCGACTCATATCATTCATATCATTCTACAAAACTTGTTTAGCAGGGGAAAAAATCACAATATTGGGAGCTCAACTTATTTATTTTTAGAAAGGATCACATGTTATAATTGCCTTCTTACTTGTATCCCCTAACTTCACGTTTAGAACAATAGCTTACCACAATGCAAAATTAATAATTTTAAACTAATTGATGAAATGTAGCAAAATCTTCCCATTTCGCTATTTTCGAGTGCAAAGCGGGGGGAAAAAAATTTTGTTTGAAAAAGTTTGCATCTTTATTTAACTAAGCCAAAGGCAACTTTTCCAGGTACAGTGATTGAAAAAGGAAGAAAAAGACACATCTAATATATAACTATATACACAATAGATTAGGAAGTCTGTTCTTTTCCGCCAATAATGCAGTTACATTCAACACAGTAGTTGTGTAATGCAGTTAAAAAACGTCACATTCCAGCTATATTTAAAAAAAAGTGTCTCCATTGATGCATACCTAATACTTAGCTTTTAAAACTACCTAAATTGGTGTGGTAAGAAGAAACAACGAAAAAGAACATGATCAGCAAAAATGACTTGGAATCCTTTTAAAATGTGAATCCATAGCTGTGCAGGTCATCTCAGATTTAATTACCGATTTTATTTCAAGAAAAATAGTTCATCTAGAGTTTCACAAATTAGATTTTTTTTACGGTCGTGTTGCAAAGCTGTGTCCTTCGCTACTGATATGAATGTCAAAAATACAGTACTCATACAGTGAACTCATTTATAGGTGCGGAAAGCCTTATAACTGTAACTTAGATGATTTTTAAAATTAACTTTCACAAATCGAATTGACTTAAATTTTGCTTCGCAGCACGGATAGTTTTAATTTTACTTCCCTCTAATAGGTAGTTTAATTACTTACATCTCTCATACAAGTATTCCATCTTGATTGCTTGGTGTATTTCTTAATTTTATTTAACAACAATTATTTCGAAAAGATCGGGTAACATCCCAAACCTCTTTTGAAGTATTCCAGTAACGTTCATGATATACACTGGTGTGCAAAAATTAAGGACGAAGTCGAAAAATTAGCATATCAGCTGAACGAAGAGGCAGAGCGGACAGAAAGACCAATCAGGAGATTAAGTGAGGTGATGTACGGTAGCACATGCTCAGATATGCATGTAGACGTAATGGGGGAGTGTCTGAGTAGTAAAGCATGTTGTCGGTGTAAGATTAGTATTTCTGGCAAAGAGATTGCACACCGTATAGCAGTTAAAATCACACCGAGTTGCTGCCTCAGCGAGAAATGGCGAATAATCAATCTGTTAGACGACATCTGGATGCTTTTACCCGAGGTCGAATCATTGGGAAGTTGGAGGAAGGTCGCAGTGTGACAAGTGTGGCTGCAGAGTTCGGAATTGCTCACAGCATCGTTTCACGACTTTGGAGACAATTTCAAACTACAGGAACAGCTATCCGGGGGTTCAGTAGTGGTCGTCCACGAGGAACCACACCCGCAGATGACCGGTATATTGCCTTACAGGCCAGAAGAAACAGGCGGCAGACAGCGGGAGAAATCGCTAGACACACGACACAGGCGACTGGACGACCGATATCGCGTTTTACCGTGGCCAGAAGACTGCACGGTGGTGGTCTGTTTGCACGATGCCCTGTACGGTGTGTACCTCTAACGCCTACCCATCGGAGAAGGCGTTCTCTGTGGTGCCGGGAATACCGGAGTTGGAGAGACAATGAATGGGGACGAGTACTCTTTACAGATGAGAGCAGATTCAGTCTGAGTAGCGATTCTCATCTGGAGAGAGCGGGGAAGCCGCAATCATCCCTCGAACATCAATGAAATGGACAGGTATGGAGGTGGCGGTGTTCTCGTTTGGGGAGGAATCATGCTTGGTAGTCGTACAGACCTTCACATCTTCGACGCAGGTTCAGTCAACGGGACCCGTTATTGTAACGAGATTCTTCTTCCATATGTGCATATTTTTAGAGGCGCTATGGGTCCGCAGTTCCTTTTCATGGACGACAATGCACCATGTCATTGCACAGTAGCTGCCGAACAGCTCTTAGAGAGTGAGGATATTGAACGTATGGATTGGCCGGCACGATCTCCGGATCTCAATCCCATGAAGCATGTATGGGATTTTCTAGGCAGACGCTTGGCAGTTCGTACCTTAACACCAGTAATGATTCCGGAGCTTCGATTGGCGCTGCAAGACGAATGGGCAGCAATGCCTCAACAACTCATTGACACCCTCATTCTCAGCATGGGCAGACGCTGTGAAACCTGCCTAGCAGTCAGGGGAGATCATATCCCCTACTAAAGACCGGATATTTCTTGCTGGACACCCATCACAGGGATGTTTCGGCCTTCAGTCGCATTGCGCTCCATGCTACTTTTTCAATAAAGCTCTTTTTATATATCCCTCTGATTTCTCTTTTAGTAAGTGTTGCTTACATTACTCATGTCCTTACGTATTGAGGATCTTACGGTATTAAATGTGTTGATTTGGAATGCTTTTGTACAAAGTTATATTGAAAAAACCGTTTCGTCCTTAATTTTTGCACACCAGTGTAATGCACCCTATGGACTGTGCCTGAACAGTTTTCTCAACAAGCTATACCTTGTTTCGGGTGGATAATGCCCTCGCCTAAACTGCATAACATGAAGATGAAGTGAAACAGTTGCTTTGATGCTATCCGTAAAACTAGGCTTAAATAATATTGAACTTTTATTGGTGTAACTTTAAAAAAGACTGCATGCCGTAACTGTCTAATAATAATTTTCCTCCATCTACATCACAATCATAATTTGGTTAAGTTACAATCATAGTTTGGTAACCGAAGGAATGTGGTATAAAATGCCGTTATCTTACTCTAAAGTTATTATTGCGCGCATGGTAGAGGGCAACACTATATTATATTAGTGAAAGCAACTAAAAAGTTATGATTAATTCAGATTTAAAGTGTTCCCATTAAACTTCTTCACATAATCGCCTATATTTATGGAGAGGCCTATATAATTCGCCTATATATTGGGACAGGGGTATTTTTGTTTTATTTATTTTGGGTAAGCAGTTTTTTATGGCCGACAAACATGAAATGAAGTTCATTACTTTTTCGTTCTCCTGTAAAACGTTTCACTTAACTTGTTTAATAATAAACACTTTATATTTTGATGTCTTTTTTCCATCTTGAAATATTTTCAGATATTTTTTAATTTAAGAATATTACTTTAAAAAGGTTTTTTATAAACCTTTCTTTTTTTTCTTTTTTTTTGGTGATTTTCTGATCCGTAAGTAAGAATTCCCTTTACGACAGATATTTTTATGTCAAGATATTTTTATGTCATTGTCACACATATATTAGGCTCCTTGCTTTTCTAAAATAGTTAATGAATATTTACGGAAAATATGGGGTTGTGGGAGTTTTCATTAGTTTAAAAATCTTAATAAATGAGGATTATTTTGATGTTAAAATACGCTTGATATATATATATTAATCAAGAAAAAAAGCTGTCAAGTATGTTATTGGAATCCCTTACTGAACTAAATATTGATAAATTAAACTATTTAAAATACTTCTTGCTATCAAAATTATATTAAAATAAATTTTTTTAAAAATTCTGAACTCAAAAATATATTATACAAACAGTTAAGCAAGCGCATGACATGGAAATTGGCATTTTAGAACTCTAGCAGATTTCGGGAATGAAAAATAAATGTTTAATTTATGGGGTTGATAATTACTGATTCAGGTCAAATTTAGATAGGGTTTTTTAAAGGTGTTATTATGAGGGGGGGGGGGGATCGATACAATTTGGTGTTCGAACATATTTTTGAGGAGGAAAAATCTTCCGTTGTAAAGTAGGTCATATCTTGTATCTTGCAATGCATTGAAGCATTGAACGCTGTCGAATCCCAAGTAATAAAACTTATTAGATGGGGAGATGGGATAGGTGATATGTATATTTCGTAAGCACATCAGAGCTCACCCCTTTTTTCTGTCATTGAAAATATACATAAGTCAAGATTTTTCATTTAATCGTATTATTCTTAGAACAATTGTTATAATTTGATGTGACATTGTTCGTACCTGTTTGATGTAGAGGTTTTAAGGTATCCGACTACCCCAAAATTGCGAATTTTGCCAAATATTGAGAAGAAAAAAATGCTCAAACGGGGCCAGCGATAGCTAAAAAAGTTTTGAAAATAATTAACTGAAATTTTTTTGTGTATATTCTGTATAATAGTAGAATTGTTTTAACCTTCAGATTTATCAATCACTGTTTTATTAAAAAATGTACATTCCCTTATGTTTATATAATTACTGTTTTTTAAGCAATTTCATATAATAACTAAGATGCTTTAGTTTTTGTAAAAATTAAAATCTCTCTTATCCTGAAGGTCATTTAAAAAATGAATAACATAGCAACACATCAGAATTGAAAAACTGAAAATTTGTTCATATACTTTGAAACATAAAATTTGTTCGAAACTAAAAATGGGCCCCGTTTATGTTATTTTTTAAAAAATTTTACCAATTTTTTCCCATTTTACTAATAATAATTTCTTTTTTATTTTAGCATATTTTTCTCAATGTACTAAAAAAATCTTAAAAACTACAAAAAAAAAATGTTGTCGCAAGTAGTCGGGATACCTTAACCGTTAGTATTTTGCGGATATAGCGCTTATGAAATAAAAGTTAATTGAATTTTGTTCAACGTATATTCTTAATTGTTTTCACTAATGTAGATGCTATAGATAAGTTGAGATTATGATAATAAATCCACACATCATAACACCTCAATTGTTTTCTGAATATCAGGCTACTAAGTTTTCTTCGGAAAGGTATCAAAGAATAAATGATAAAAAATTAACAATTTTTCTTGTTTCTTTAGGTTACATATAATAAATGCATTTTATTAAAGCCCCCCAAAGCGGATCGTACACAATGTTTCATTAAAAAAAATTCAAACATTTTATTTTTGGAAATTAAATCACTTAAAAAAAATTTTAAGTTTTTTTTTTTAAGTTAGCATATTTTTTGTAGTTATATTTCTTTTAAAAATTCATTCATTCAAAAATTTATTTCATTAATTTATATTTTCGATTTTGAAAGATTTTTTAACAAAATTTATGACGTATTTTACTTACTTATTATTTACAAAATTGTACTTAAATTCCTAACATCTTGTTTTTTTATCTTTTAAGAAAAATGTTTGAAATTTCAAGAAATTAATTAAATATTTTCTAAAAACACTTTTCATTTAAACAGCAACATTTTTTATTGAATTTTTTTGAAAACTCTCCTCGGTTTTGAGGAGGTATTCAATAAAATTCATTAAATATTTTTCCTCTAATCGCCAGATTCTTTTTTCCCTCTTCAATTTTGGGGCGGGGGTTATAATTAAAAATACAAATCATATGTGTGTTTTTTTAAATCCGCGAGATAAAAAGAGGGTAAAAAATAATTTGATTTTTAATTTTCGACGGATTGCAGTTATTTCATGAGTTTTATCGTTTTGCATTTCAGATTCATTATTAATTTATCTAATGAAACAAATACAAATCATTACATTTTTAAGGGTTTTCTAAAGGAATGTTGGAACTATCCTTGAATTGATCAGTGTATTACTTATCAGTTTTGTTTATTTTACACGTCACGCTTTGTTTCACACAGTTATTAATTTATTTTTAAATGTGTTTTTTTAACTAAGTTTTTACCAATAAAAAATTTATATTTTGAGAGTTTTATCAAATTGAAGTATTTTTATAACATTTGCTACTTGGGCCCTAAAATTTATTTTTGTATAACTCAGAGTGGAACTCTAAAATTAAGTATGTTTTTCAATTGAGTTGTCAACCTCGTCATTTGATCGTGGATTTTAATTTTAGTAAAATTTATTTTATCATCGTAATATAAATGTGCTGCAGAAATGTAAGTTTATTTTCAAGGGTGCATTGGAAGTAAAATAAGAACATGAAAAAACACTGCTGTTAGGATAATTTTAATCTTTAAATTTCATAACCATTCACCTAAAAAATCCATCTTCAATGGAATAAATAAAAAGTAATAAAAGTGGCAAATATGTATTATTGTTGGGTACATTCCTATACATACTGACACCATCCTGAGAAAATAAGTAGTGTTGCAAATAAAGCACTCAATTGAGTTAAAAATTACTTAATAAAAATAAACTAGCTTTCATGGCCCGGCGTTGCACGGGCTTTTACCGAGGGTATAACTTATCCCCATGTTAATTTCCTTCTTTCTTTCCGAGTGAATAACTTAATCCCCAGGGGAATTTCCTTTTTCCCTCATGTCGATAGCACTTATGTGTGTGTATGCGCACGATGTCAGTAATTTCTTTAACTATGTCATAAAAACTCCCATTTTCGAAATTTGTTCTTGTGTTAGTGTGGTAATTAGAAGAGAAGGGTGAAAGCTCAGGTGTCGTCTTCGTCACTTGACCATGGTTGAAAATTCAATGTCCGTCGCCAAAAACCCTCGAGTAGGTGAACAGTGCGACTTTAAAAATCACTCACTTACTTTTGAATTCTTTCGTTGCAATTTTTTAGCCCCCCCGAAATGAAAACGTAGATTTCTTAAAAATAATTGTATGTTGAAAAAAGACAGAAAAGTTGAAATTTTTCAAATTACAAAATTTCACTACTTTAAATCTTGAAGAAAAATTGAGAGGATTTTTTTAAATGTTCGACACACGGGAAAAAAGTTTCATGCAATTATCTTTTTTCAATGAAGAAATTATTAAATGATTGATTTAAGTATTTTGAGTGTTTTATTATAATTTGTTCAAAAACTGAAACGTAACATTTGACCTTCACTAATTCTACCGCGCATGCGCAAAAAACTCAAAAAAATCTTCCCAGTGTTTTTTTACATACTGACACCATCCTGAGAAAATAAGTAGTATTGCAAATAAAGCACTCAATTGAGTTAAAAATTACTTAATAAAAATAAATGACTTTCGCATAGAATCCTGAGAATTATAAAAACGATTAACTGTGTTTGAAATAATTTTGAACCAGAAACTTGAAATTGGCTTTCTAATTATTTCATTTTTTGATTGTTCCTTTGCGATTCCATATTGTGATTATTTCGTGATTCCCCATGATTCCATTGCTACATTCTTAAGCGTAATTAATCGTTTTTAGTTAAAAAATTGTACTCATGTTACTCTTCTGAATTTGCACTGCACTAAAAATATAATGAAAGATTAAACATAAGAAAACCAAATAAACATCTTTTAAAAAACTTTTTGGCTTATATTCACTGGCGTAGCTAGTTTTAAGTGAGCCCTGTTTCAAAATTTCTTGGGGATTTTTTTAAAAGAAAAAAAAAAGACACTTATTTGAAAGTTTCAGAAGATTAGACATGTCGGACTATGGCTGTTTCGATTGTTGCTGTACCCCTGCTTATATCAACAAAACAGAAAGTGTTTTTTTTTAAAGCTGGAACTGTTTTTATAGTTAAAATTACTTATTTTATGCGCATTGTATTTTTTTATATAATTGCCACATTTTCATTTTCTTAGTTCTATTTCTGTGAACCAAATCGATATCGCTAAGTAACACAAAAGAAAATATAGTTTTTTTAAAGTTTTTTTAATTCATTATCATATTTATAAAGAGCAGAATTCTCTTATTGTCGATTTTGAGATCTTTTGTTCATCTGTTTCTAATAATGTAATAGCCTAATTTTCAAATATCTGCTTAAAAATTTTTGATAATAAAAATTATAAATAATAAATTCAAAAACTGTATGGATTTCGCAAATGTGTTTCTTTTTTTGAAAATGTTACCTATTCAGCATTTTCCTCCAAGATGTTCCCGAAAATTTCTCATGATTTGACTCAAATATTTCGAGTATTCCATTTCCCGAATATCTGAGAAATGAAATTTAGAACAAATGTTTGCTTTTCTCTTATTTAATTTTACGAATATTTAAGATGTCCCTATTTTGAAATTTATATTTATAGATTTTCCTACTTTGGGTTATTTGAATAGAGGTGCAAATAAGTTCCAGTCTATTGTGTTCGAACTAAATATCTTAAAATCCTTGAATGAACTCTTATTCTAAAAAGATTAAAAAGTTAATTAACTCTTTGTGAGATAGAAAAAAAGTTTGTATTGTGTTTTCTCCTAAGGTTGCTAAAACTAAGAAATAACCTGAATTTTTCGCATATTGAATTTCATTTATATAGAAGTTTCAACAAAAATGGCGACATAATAGTGTTTGGGGGTTTCAATTCATCTTAAAACTTAAGCAGTGTAGATTTATTTCATTAAATGTATATTAAAATACGTTTAACGCGAAAATGCTTAATACGAAATAATACATCGGTACCGATAAACTACTATGAATTTTTATGATTTTTTTTTCTCTTAACACAAAACGAAAATTGCTTAAGGGGTCACAGGGGTATAACATGGTCTTTTCTATCTAAACGCACAGTGTCTATTGTTTGATCTTGATGATATCATCTGAGGTCTTCCAATGCCTTTCTTAGAATTTGTTCCCCGTTTGAGTAACGCAACGGCGATATATCGTCGGGTGTCTTTTATACTTTTTATATTTCTTCCATGGGTACACAAATTTCTACATTACCTGACAGATCTTTTACCGATGGAGTAGTCATTTCATCCTCATTAAAATACTCTTCGTCAGTTAAAGGGTTTCAGGGGTGTTAAAAATGTTTCGAGAGCACAAAATATGAACAATTTTTCACTAGAAATAATTCTTTGAGGTTAAAATGAAATAACTTGATTCTTTTACACATTTTTTATAAAGGAATAAAGTTTCAAAAAAGTATAAAATGTCTAAAATATAATCATAATTTTAAAAATAATAAGCACATAAAAATAAGAAAAATTTTTGTAAGAAACAAATAGTAAGTTTTACGACGCGCATGATATTTTCTGTAATAATAATTCTAATAACTAGCAATAAGTTGATTTATAAAGTCAAATATATCCTTATTACATGGTTGCGATTTTATATAAATAGAATAAAAAATATTTTTAAAAATAAAAAAGTACATTTATTAATTTTTTTTTAATTTAATTTTTTTGAAATTGTATAAAAAATTACAAATATGTAATACAATAAATAGCTAGGATTTAAAGATTATGATAGAGTTTATAATTCTGTAAAGTTTTATGCATCAAAGTATGATAGTTTTTGAAACGCAATGCGCGTACGTGAAAAAAGCACACTGAGAAAAAAGGCTTTAAAGTTTTAAATTGAATTTGAGAAAATAAATTTTAAAACTTACATGCTAAAATGCTCCAGGATCATACGATATGCCTTCCTGTTGCTCAAACAGCTCAATTTCTTTAGTCTTTTTAATTTTTTTGACTCTGCGAGCTTCAAAAGATGATGCTAAGCTCCTTTTTCTTGACGTAAATATTCGACGATTGTCACGTTCAGCCAGGGACACACAAACATTTTTGTTAATTTTTTAAGCCAAATTTCTCTAAAATAGTAGTAAGTATTTGATTTCCATCATAAAAATGCTGGTTGCTAGATTAGCAGCAATCTCTGAAATCTGAAGGCTAGAACCAATCGTCTTGGGACAAAACTTCCAGATTAATGAATTTAAACTTTCATTAGGATTCTGTGTCTTACCTCCTAAACATTTCTTCAGGAGTGCCGGATGAGATAAGTCTTCAAATACAGGCTTAATTACATCTCGAACAGCTTTAGCAACTGAGGGTTTGTGTTTATAATTTTGTAAATTATTATTAATTGCAGCATTATACTTACACCATGTATTTGGATTTGTAGGACAAAACCAGTGCATCGGTTCATCATCGGTGCTGCAAGAATGACCCCAAACAGCCCAAATGGCTTTCCGCATTTCCTTTACACTAGTAGAATTGCATCGAATAGCATTACCATAGTAATGCGCAAGCTTATCAATTAAACTATCAGTTAACCTACCTTTACCGCCTATAGTTTTACCATCAGATAATTTCTTTTTACCATATACTAATTTAAGCTTCCTAAGTCTTGTACCCATTCTCTTTTCCACATGGCCTACATATTCTGTTTTCTGAATAAGATGGTCATCGCCGTATGGCTTGTTTTCAGAAAGGGCATTGAATGTTTTTGTGTCGCCATATCCGATGTAGTTCGAATATTTCAGGATGTGAAGCTTTTCTGATCGATTAAAAATCCTCAACATCCCGTCAACCTCCATCTTACCAGCAGAGCCAGAATAATATTTTCTACCTGAAATCTTATGCGCTCTTTGCTATTTATTGTACTTGATACCAAACTTTTACCCCTTTATAATTGTCGCATCCTTTGCGAAATGAGGACAACACTTCCCTATCCAAAACCTTACCTGTTTCGGCCCCTATTACAGTACATACTCCAATCAACGATGAATGTCCTCTCATCTTCCAGGTTCCATCACCACTTACCGTTAAAATGTTATCAGGTGACGAAGAATCTTCTTCGACAGCTGCCCTGTTCATGCTTTATCCGGCGACTTCCTTCATAACAAGTGAAAGTTTATTATTAATAACATCATATGATTTTTGTTCAACAGGATTAGGAAGACTCATTACAGCACAAAAGGTTTTTAATGAATCTAAACCTTGACCTATGCATCTCATTGCTAAAATAGATCTTCTGTTAATTTCTGGAGCATTATTTTTATTCCCAGTGTTTTCACAGCTTGAAAAAGTACAAATACTCCCACAGTTTTTACAATGTATTTCAAAATTCGAACATATACCACGAGTGGATTTTTCATTAATAGTAAATGATTTATGACATTTTAAACAGCATGATACTGACAAAATAGAGCTAAAGGTTGAAATAAAATCAAAAATACGATATCCTTTGAAGTTTTCACTTACCTTAACAAGATTTGACTTTAATGAAGTCTGAATTCCTGAGATTTTATTACTGGAAGCACACTTACCTGTATCTCTCCTTTCTGCAACATTTGTATCAGGACATACCTTCCTGAATTGGTTCCCTCTAAATCTTCTTTTCTTAGGACGTTTACCTGAAGGTCTACGATGTATATTTTCCATTTCAAATCAAAAGATAGATAATGTTCTGACTTTCGATAAACGATTTCAAACAACGTTGTTTTGAATTTCGATAACTTATTTCAAACAACGTGCTAGCATTACCAAAACAATGTAAACACAAAAAGAATGAATGTGTTGAGTTGCAAGCTTCCTTCTCATTCACCCAAGTGTTTAAAATATTTCATGAGGCTTTTTAAAAACCGAAAAATAAAACGTATGCGGAAATCAAGAATAAGTGGGTATGGCATGTGTCCATTTAAACACTGTTATTACTAAATTGCTGTTTGGAATTTTTTTAATAACTAATCATTTTTAATAACTAATTTTATATTAATCACTGTTTTGCTACAAAATTTACAGTCCTTTATGTTTATATAATCACTGTTTTTCTAGCAATTTCATATGATAACTAAGATAAAGTGCTCTAGTTTTTGTAAAAATTAAAATCTCTCTTATCCTGAAGAAAACTTAATAACAGCAACACATCAGAATTGAAAATTTGTTCATAAACTTTTGGAACAGAAAATGCCGCGTTTATGTTATTTTTTGTAAATGTTTACCCATTTTAGTAATAATTTTTTTTCTCTTAATTTTAGCATATTTTTCTTAAAAAATGTACTAAACAAATATAAAAACAAAAACTAAGTGCCCATTTTTCCATTTATTTTTTTTAAAAAAGTTATCGGAAGTAGTGGGATACCTTAAAAAAATTTTTGGGTTATATTCACTGACATAGCTAGTCTTGAGTGGGTCGTATATCAAATTTCTTGGGTTTTTTTTTTGTTTTTTTTTAAAAGAAATTATTGAAAATGTTGGACATAACACTTGTTGGATCCCTTGTAGCTTGAAGGGCCCACATCATAGATACGGCTTACACGACCCTACTTTTATTCAACAAAATAAGAAGTGTTATTATTTTTTTGAAGCTGGCACTGTTTTTAAAGTTTAAATAACTTTTTTTAGCGCATTGTATTTTTTCATACAATTGCCAAATTTTCATTTTCTTAGTTCTATTTCTGTGAACCAAATCGATGTCACTAAGTAACTAGAAAGAAAACATGGTTTTTTAATTCATTAACATATTTAAAGAGTAAAGTTTTCTTACTGTCGATTTTATGGTTTTTTTTTAAATGTAAAAAAATGCCTAAATTTCAAATATCTGCTTAAAAATTAAAGAGTTTAAATAATAAATTAAAAAAACTGTTTGGATATTGCAAAATTTTTTTTTATAAAGTTGCCTATTCGGCATTTTTCTCCAAGAGGCTCCCAAATATTTCTCATAATTTTACTGAACTCTTTGTGCGATAGAAAAAAAATTTTATTGTGTTTTCTCGTAAGGGTTGCTAAAACTAAGAAATAACCAGAATTTTTCGCATGTTGAATTTCATTTGTTTTGAAGTTTCAACAGAAATGGCGACACATATAATAGTGTTTTGAGTTTCAATTCATCTAAAAACTTAAGTGTAAATTTATTTCATTAGATGTACAGTAAAATAAGATTGATGCGAAAATGCTTTACACGAAAGATCTGTTAACAGGAAATAATACATCGGTACCGATAAACTACTATGTAATTTTATGCATATTTTTCTCTTAACACAAACCGAAAATCGCTTAACACGAAATGATTTTCCTTGCGAATGAACCAAATTCGGAAAACGCCAGCTGCGTAGGCGAGGTTTAACAGGGGTGTGAAATATGAAAGAGAGGTGGTTTCACATGTTTCGCAGAAAAGAGGCTAACTTATGTTTGAAATATCATGGGATTAGCCTGTGACACGAGCCAATATTTTTTATCTAAGTTACTTTCACCCTCCACCCTTACAAACGCCACACAAAAACATCTCTCATCAGTTGGCTTTAGAATTCAGATCGTAAAGTAAGACGAGCGATTCTTTCACAAGAAAAGCGCAAGGTTCCAATGATAATTGATAATTGTCCAGCTCACTCAAAACCTTACCTTTTTGCCTCTGTGCCAATAAGTGTTTTACAGCCTCCTGATCAAGGAATTATACAAAACATGAAATTTTTCTACCGAAAATATTTACTAGCAATCGAAGCAGATGAAGATTTCTCGATCAATTTATTAGATGTAAATACTCGTAGAATGTATTCTAATAAACTTAATTTTTTTAAATTACCTTAAACACGAAAAGATATTTCAGTCCCCTCAGTTTCTTGTTAAACGATTTTCACTGTATTGAATAAGTTTATCATTTTAGTAATCAGGGAAGATAATTCATAGAGATTTTTGTAAATTCAGGCACAGATATATAATTTATATTTGATCAAAATCAACCTAATATTTTATAAATTTCAAGTCAATTTTTATATGAGATAATTGATAATTGTGTGAAGTTGTATAGTAATATTACATCATTGAACGAATTACTTTCGACCAGGGCTGTATCCAGGACTCTCTTATGGGGGGGAGGTTACATTGTGTGTTAAGAATACGTAAACGAAAATGCAACGAAATGCCCCCCTCTCCTTCCCGTGTGTATGCTACTTCTTGTATCATTTCCTTTGTTTTTATGAAAAACAACCTTATTTTTATCGAGTGTTTTGGAAAATATAAATATTCCAATGTGTACATTTATTTACTTGTAATGTTGGGATTTTTCAAATAAACTGGAACATTTCATCAATTTTACAAGTTTAAGAGAAAAAATAAAATTTTAAGATGTAGTAATTTTAATTAAAACATATAAATGATATAAGTAATCTCTGAAAAAGCGTCGAATGTATTTAAATTGCAGCATTATGAAGTGTATTGCGAATTAAAAATAAACAAAAGAACTTATACATTAGAGCCGGATCGTAAGAAAATTCCCAGAATTTCAAAACCTACCTACATAGAAAAGTTAATATGTAGATGAAAGGAAAAACGACAGAAAATTTAATTAGTTTTATGTTAAATACTGCCATAAGGGGAATGTAATTTAGGTATTCGGCGAAAAGATGTGACCATGAGAGGGCTCTTTGTTTGAATTTACCGACCTACCTATTAAATATTGTGTAGTTTGATATGTGTGTATTAGTTTTGTGTGAATGCCAACAGATGGCGCTGAGTAAATTGTTGCACTGTTTGATGTAATATGTGCCTGTATAATCATTCTCGTCTTGTCACCCGTCATTAAATGTTGTGTTTCTGAACGTCTCTCTTTTGAATGAAGTCTCTCTATTCACACTAAGTTAATAAATTTATACGGTCCGCACCTACGCTGGGCATGCCTTAGATCACTGATACGAAAGAAAATCCCTATTAGACCAGTTGTTTAAGGCTTTTTATTCCTGTCTGTCCCCTTTGTTGCTTTGCTACTTGTAGAACTGCACCACTGCAGTTATTCGATCTTTTTTTATAGTAAAAAGTAATTTTTGTTATTGAAACAGGCATTTTAGAACTTTTTAACGTTTTTAACGATGAGAGGACACATATCAAAGAGACAAAAATTTTCGTTGTTATTTAACAGCTTCTTTTTGTACTTAATTTTTTCTTAAAAAAATCTCTTGCCGAAATTGCTGTGCGCGCGGGAGTGAAAATTAATGTGGCAATATTCAGCTACTCGAGGGCTTTCGGCGACGGACCTCATTAATTTTGAAGAATGGTCAAGTGACGAGGACGGCACCCCTTCTCCCAACTTCCACACCCCGAGAGAACGTTAGAACCTCGACATATTTACCAATTCGGAGAAAATGGCCTTCGAAATCCATTTTTAGGTTTTATACAATTAATTTTTAATACTTCCAGGGACGCAGTGGCATTGTTGGTAGTAACCTGCTTTCTACGCTGGCGGATAGGGTTAGAGTCATGCGATCAATTCTTTTCAATTCATTTAATTATTTTTTAAAATTAAATAAATTTATCTAAAAAAGGACTTGTTAAATATTTTATATAATTATAAAATAATTGAATTAATAATATATTAAAAGACATTATTTTTATTGTATTAATTATAAAATAATAAATTTAATAAAAAAATTAATATATTTTATAGGTTATTTTATATTAAATATTTATTATAATATATTTAATTATAAATTTTATTAATGTAAAAATATATTTATAAAATATCATACAAGTATTTAAAATATAACAGTAATTATTTTACTTTAAAAAATAATTTCATAAAATATCTTTAAAAATTTAATAAGACCTTTTCAAATAAATTTATTTAATTTTAAAAAATAATTAAATGAATTAGAAAAAAAAGTTGATCGCGCGATTCGAACCTTATCCACCCAGGTTGAAACCCAGTGTGCTACAAACGATGCCACTGCGTCGCTGGATGCTACTTGAAACTTAATTGTATAAAATCTAAACATAATTTTGAAGGCTATTTTCTCTAAATTTACTGGTCATTCGGCGCTAATACATTGAGGATTGAACACCCTGAAAGAGTTCTACTACTACACTAAGTCTCGTCTCAAAATAAATTTCCTTAGTCGTGGCCTCTCCTTGTTAGTGAAATTACCCCACCGTAGTAAAATAGCAAACTTTAGCAAGACTATTAAGGTACGTGAAAGAGTGAGAAATCCGAGAACGGTACACACGTCGAGTAAACTGGTGCTCGAACCTAGAGCTGCATTATTAATGATACTTCCCTGAAGAGAGACGGTAAGTGCTCAAAAGGAACTGATACCTTGATGATTGATTTATAATTCATCAAAACTATCTACCAGCTGTTCATTTTAAGAACGACACTAAATTTTGCGAATATTGCCAGTAAGGTTAATCGGTTTTTAAGTGGCAGTGTGTGATACGATATCCGTTATGGATGCATACAATTGGAGTTACAACCCGAACGGAAGGTAGGCAAAGAGAGCTTCTTACAGTGGCGTTTTACCCCAATGACATTAATTTTCTCGTTCATCATTTTATTCATATATTAAGAATTATTTTTTTACTTTTTAGTTCGATTCAGTATAAAAGCGTGTTCTTTAGTTTTTTTTTTAAATTATAATTTATTTACATACATGGAAGGTACGTTCCTTAAAAATCCGTGCAATTAAAAAAAAAATCTTGTAATACATGCGACTTATGGTAAATTTGAGGATATGTTCCATGTCTTGAAGAAATCGTGCAAAAAAATAATAATGAAATCCATGTTACACATATTTATAAAACAAACATTAAATTTTTTTATTACAGAAAAAAAAACAGCGTTCAGTGAAAATTTAACTAGAAGTACATGCAGATTACAAAAAATTTATTGAAATTAGGAGTAGTGAGTGAATCTGTTAACGTCGCACTATTCAGCTACACGAGGGCTTTTGGCGACGGATCTCGTAATTCTGAATCATGGTCAAGTGACGAGGATGACACCTGAGATGGTCCCCTCTCCAAATGTCCACACCACGCCAATGGGAGGAGTTTGAGCCTAGACATATTAAACGTGCATCGGCCCACTCAGCACGGTGGGTCTGAAGGGATACTAGGCTTGAGAACTCGTGACACGCCAGTCACGATAACAGATATCAAGCAAAGTCACTGCAGTCCGTAACTGGTCAGCGTAGTGTAACCGATAACAAAAGCTGAAACAACTTCCAGGTCTTGAAGGTGTAACTCAATATTTTGAGCAAATAAAACCAATGTATAATATACCATTTTTCAAAGTAATATCGCAAAATTTGACAGTTTTACTCATACCAGTGGTAAAAACGACCCACTCAAACATTGAATATGTGTTTCAGCAATATCAACATTGAATATGTGTTTCAGCAATATCAACATTGAATATGTGTTTCAGCAATATCAACATTGAATATGTGTTTCAGCAATATCAACATTGAATATGTGTTTCAGCAATATCAACATTGAATATGTGTTTAAGCAATATCAACATTGAATGTGTTTTAGAAATATCGTTATAATGGAACTCGACAAGAAAATAACAAGGGATATTAAATCAGATTTAAATCCTTACAGTCATAAAATTTTTAACACGCTTTTATAAGTTTCACTTGTTTGTAACGGTTTTTTTAACTCGATTTTTATCCACTTTAAGAGGTCAAATTAATTCGAAATTTTGCACATTTGTCAAATACTGATGACAATACAAAAATTTCATAATTTTGTTCCATTGACCTGATCAGGTTCATCAGGAATAGCCATTTCCAGATTTGGCGACTAATTCCGTGTACCATTTCCAGATTTTGCGGCTAATTCCAGATTTAGCGATTAAAACATAATGGTGCAACCCTAAAAGCGAATACACTTGTGGTTAATACAAATGAAACAAACAAAGTGTTCTTTATGTGAGAAAGTGGAGGGTGGGTACATCAGCAATTTCTTACTGAAGTAACAATTGTCTAGTTTTTCTGAAAATGGAAATAAAAAAAGATTCGTGCATGTGGGGGAAAAAAATGATTTATGTTCTGCTAAATATTTTTTATTTTTATAAAGCAATTCGTTTATAATAATGATACGAATTAACATTATAGCGATACGTTTAAAAGGTGATAATAGTATTGACACTTATTACTTTTTTTACACACTTTTATTAGTTTGACCTGTATCTATAGAGACAAAATCTTTGAGATATAAACGATACGGGACTCATCCGAGGCCCCGTAAACGGAGAGAATAAATACTTTTCAGACTCGTTAATTTAATCCATTGAAGAGCAAGACTTAATTTCAGGAGCCACGTAATTCTGGCTCCAAATATCAAACTCAAGGATAAATTCAACAATGAATAAATGATAGTTTAAAAAACAAACAAAAAAATGCGCTTTTACTGTAGATCGAACAAAAAAAAAGGGAAAATAAATTAGTTTTTAAAAAAACTTAAGACATGCTTTTATAGTGAATCGAACTAAAAGTAAAAAAAATAATAATAATTTTTTATATAAGAATAAAATGATAAACGGGAAAAAGAATGCCATTGCGGGAAAAGTGTGGGGTTGCCTTTGTACTACATTTTTACACAAATTCAGCATTAAGAATAAAACAAGTAAGATAATATGATTTTTGTGTAATATATTTAACATTTTTGTGCAATTTCAATTTTTTTTCCCCCTCCATTCAGTGTTGTATGACCAAATCATATAAGTATGTGGGTATTTCGCAACTGCCTGGATGCTGTCAGGATGTAGTATTTCTACTATTCTACGTCTTTCTTATTTTCGGCCATCACTACCGAATTACGATATCTTAGTTCCATCGGCCCACAAATGTGATCCTTTGCCCACTGTAGTTTTTTTTAACGCAACTGTAAATTGAGATAAGGTTTTTTTCGTGAATTCTACCTCTTACAAGGGGACGGCACGACTGAAGAAATTCATTTCTGTACAAGACTTAAACAATAGTAGTACTCCTTTAGGGTGCTCAACTCTCAATGCAATTCCGCCGAATGGACAGTCAATTCGGAGAAAATAACCTTCGAAATTCATGTTTAGCATTTATACAATTTAGTTTTAATTACTCCCAGCGACGCAGCAGCGTGGTCGGTAGAATAGCATGCGGTCGGCCACGGTTCGAGTTGCGCGATCGGTTCTTTTGTTTTAATTTTTTAATTCATTTAATTATTTTTACAATTAAAAAAATTATTTCAAAAAGACATTAAATATTTTATATAATTATAAAACAATTTTATAATATAAGATATATACTGTTTTTATTATGTTAATTATAAAATAATTTTTTGTAAATAATTATTATAATATATTTTTACAATTAAAAAAATTATTTCAAAAAGACATTAAATATTTTATATAATTATAAAACAATT
The DNA here is from genome assembly GCA_019973975.1 of Trichonephila clavata. Lineage (NCBI taxonomy): Eukaryota > Metazoa > Arthropoda > Arachnida > Araneae > Nephilidae > Trichonephila > Trichonephila clavata. The sequence continues at coordinate 95,269 of BMAO01012665.1, read as the reverse complement.
TTATAATATAAGATATATACTGTTTTTATTATGTTAATTATAAAATAATTTTTTGTAAATAATTATTATAATATATTGTATTTCATAATATGAAACTTTTTGTAACTAATTTTTTTTATAAAATATCATTTAATATTTATTATAATTAAATGATATTTTATACAAACATTAGTTAATAAGTTAATACATAAATTATAAAATATATAAATATACACATATATTTTATAAATATAATTATTAATAAATAATATTTATTATAAAATATATTATAATACAGTTTAAATATTTTTATATATAAAAATCCCATGTCACAGTGTTTGTCCGCGATGGACTCCGAGACTACTCAACCGATCCTAATAAAATTTTGCATATTATGTGTCCCTTCGTCCAACTTAAAACGTAGGATAGTTTTTATCTCAATTTGTGACGTCATTATTTTTTTTATTGACAAAAATGCTTAGAATCTGGAAAACGGGAAAATTAGCAAAACATCGGAATGCGTGTGTGCCTACGGAAGCGGATGATGTTGACCAACGAGCATGAAAAATTAGTGACTGGTGTATTTTGGGGCGTGAAATCCGAATTTCGAGTTGAACCCCAATAATACCCGTAACTTTACCTGATAATACAGGTCAACTGTATTTTAGACACATCCTGACACGGCCTACCTTAAAACCCTTGGAGCGCTAAAACCTGGTCCCTGGCGTACTATGAGATGGGCAATCTGAATCTGATATTCATTTTGAGAAACTGTCCCAACTTTGCCGGATAATGCCGGACGACCCGACCCTATTTTAGACACACCCTGGCAGAGGCTTACCTTAACGCATTGGAACGTGAAAACTTGATTCCTAGCGTATTTTGAGACGGGCAATCTGAATCTGATATCCGATATGAAAAATTGTCGTTACTTTGCCGGATAATTCTGGACGACTGTCTAATACACGGGCCGTGATAGGAGCTTTCCTCAAAAGTCTTGAAGCAGAAAAGTACTTTTCTGCTTATTTTCGGGATGGTGAACGAGAATCCGATATTGGATATTGGAAAATCCCCGGCCCCTTTCCAGAGACTGGATTTGCAGGCTCAGGGAAGCTGAAAGTAGTCCCTGGCTGCGTATAGGGATGAGAAACGAGAATCTGCAATCAGATTTCCGAAATTGCCATATATTTGCAGGATATTGCTGAAATTAGGTGGAATAGCTTCACGTTTGAGTCACACTAACGAATTTTCATTCCCTCTAGTGGTTGAATTTTCACGCGCTAGGGCACCAAAATTCCATCCCGTGTTTGTTTCGGAGAGGGGGAAGATTGTCCGAAATCGTATTTTAGGAGTTCCGGTAATACCGAAAAATGCGGGAAGGCAGTGTCAGTTTAAACTGCAGACTTAGAAGCTCAATAAAGTAGGGCCTTTTCGTATTTTGAGAGAAGGCCGATCCGAATATTCAATAAAATTCAAGAAATTCCATTACTATGTCAAATAATGCCAGACGATCGTGTTTTAAATGAACCATGGCGGGGGCTTAACCTTAAAATTCTTGGAGTGTGCAGAGTGCGCTCCCGGTGTTTTTCTGAGTAGAAAACAAGAATCTGAATCGGAACTTATGTAACTTTGCAGGGTAATGTGGGGCGATAGTATTGCTACCCATTTCGGGAAAGGAATTAGCAAGAGCAGAGACGTCAAAAGTGGGAAACGGGTGTGTCTCGAGATGGGGAACTAGAATCTGGATTCGGATTTCAGAAAATCCCTTAATTGTTCTGGATATTGCCGGAATGAGGTCAAATGGTTTTGCGTTCGAATTCCGCGTCCGTGTTTTTATTTCCTATAGATACTAAACTTTCAGGCGGAGCCTTGCGAAAATACGATCAACAGATTGGACTTTGCAATTGGCATTCAGGCATTGCTGCCACTTTTTTTTAATAGTGGACAAACTGCACATACAGAATTACAGTTGCCACATTAGACATTCCTGAGAAACCAGACGCAATGCGTAACATTAAAAAAAGCGAGATGGTTACGGTATTGCATAGGAGTTCAATTATATTCTGAAATGAGTGTACTATGACTCATAAACGCTCACTCGAAGCTTTACGTAGAACTTAGTAAGATTCAAATGGCAACGAAAAAAATTCGGCGATGCTGTCCTATTACTCTCTGGTGATTTCCGACAGACATTACAAGCCATTCCTTGCTGTACTTTAGCTCACGAGATTAACATAAATTTAAAACAATCACTTTTATGGCGAAACGTTGAAACATTTCGATTGGCCATAAACACTCGAGTTGAATTGCAAGATGTTCAATCAGCGCAAATATATTCTAACCAACTGCTGGATATTGGAAACAATGAAGTGGAGCTACATGAAAATACACAATGTATCAAGTTGCTTGACAATTTCTGTACAGTTGTACAGACAAAAAAAAAGAAACTGATTGAGAGTGTCTTACCGAGAGTGTCTCATATAATTATCTAGGTAATGACTGACTCTGTAATCCTGTTACTTTGGGTAGAAGAAAAATGTTGACGAAACAAACTTAAGATACAGAAGTGTTGCCAGGTGATCTAATACCTTTTAAATCAATCCAAACTATTGTTGATGAAAACGAAACTGTGAAGTTTTTGAGAATTCCCTATATATATTATGAATGCCACCTCACAATCCTCGGTTGAGTATTGGTTCACCGGTTATTCTGCTGCGTAACTTAAATCCACATGGATTACGTAACGGTACACGTTGGGCCATCAAAAAAATTATGGCGAATCTTCTTGATGCAACCATTTTGATTGTAAAGCTTGAAGGAGAAGTCGTCCTGATGCCACGTTTTCCACTGATACCTTCAGGATCTTCAATACCTTTTAAAAAGCTTCAATTCCCAATTCGTTTGGCCTTCTCGAGACGACCATTAATTTATCTCAATACCAAACAATGTCCATTTGGGGCTTGGACTTAAAAAATCCATGTTTATCGCATATATATTTTGCATGCTTACGTGTGGAGAAACCACAGAATCTACTTTCGTAAGCAAAAGACAAGTTACCAAAAATTCGACGATTTTAAAACAGCCATCTAATTTTTACTTTTAAAAAAGTAACCGAATCGGAAGGATCATTTTCATTTCGCCACAATATGGTCTAATTCGTTTTACTAAAGAATTATATTTTCTATTTTTTATGATTTATTCTAAACTGAATCAAAATTGATGCGTTTTTACGAAATTTATTTCTAAGTCGTTGCGTATGAATTTATTTTCGTGTTATTAAAACGATATTCTACACTAAATGAGTGAATTCCTTTTTCTTTAGAACCAGTTATTTAAAAAATAAAATGCCGGAAACTTTTTTCTTTACGATTTTTCAAAAAATACTCAAAATTTTAATTGAACATTTATTAAGATAAGATAATTGCACGAAACTTTTTTCCGTGTGTAGACATTTATTATCCGAAATCAGTGTAAAGATTGAAAAAATTGCTTAAAAATTACGGATTTTAAAAAAGTTTGTGTTTTTTGTCTGAAACACTTTTTACGAGAATCAATTAAAACAGTATTTTTGGTACATTTTTTGCTTAAGATATTTATTTATGTTGTTTGCAATTGATGGGTGAATTTTCAAAACTATAATGTAAAAATTAAGCCCTGATATTTTTTTTTTTTTTTGCAGGGAATTCATTTTGAAATTCCAAGAGTTTGAAAGTTGCGCATGCACATTCAAACGAATTTCCGGACCCATACGCTATTTCAATCTTGGCTCTTTTTACATGTTAACAAAACGGCTTTCGGTAAGATTGCTTTAAAACTGATATGGAATTTTGTTATTTTGAAAATTTCTATTTTCTGTCTTTGCCCGAATAAAGCTATAAAGGTCTTTTTAAAATTGTAAACAAACTTTCAAATGTTACTTATGAGATAGATGAACCAAATAATCTGTTATGGGATCTGTTAATTTTCCTAAATATTGTACAAGAAAACTAACACATATAGTTCATTCTACAAGTTTAAGACCTTTTCATTCAAATCAAATTTCCAATTATGAGGTTAACATATGTTTGTTTGAATGATAAACATCTCTGTTTTTTCTTTGCATTTTATATTTTTGGTGATATTTTGATTTTATGCTGATGTTGTGTTTATTATGATAGTTTTATGTGTTATAGTTAATATAAAAATGTAGGCATTAATACATTTTTTCATTTACATAACACTTATTAAAACAAATACTGAAACACAAATATAATGAGGAAATCGAATATTAAAAATAATACTTTTCTCTTAATGTATACAATAAATCTTTTTTTAGTATTATGTATTGAAAATGAAAATTTTGTTTATACTTACGCCTTTTCCATCTCAATTATTTTTTTAAATACAGTTTTAAAGAATAATGATAATAATAAATTTGTAATTATATATAAGATTACTTTAAAATAAATCTTATAATACATACAATCTTATAATGCACACATGAAATAAAAAGGAACTAAAGCTTAAAACTATTTTCAGCTCAATGAAACATCGATGTGAAGCTGTAATAAAAAATAAAGGCAATCCACTATACACTGATAATTCACTATCATCAGTATCCAATGTACATCGATAGCTATTGCAGCATAATTTTTTTTTGTATTGCTAATATTTGAATTTTGTGTTCTGTATTGAATTCAGTAATAAATTTTCTTTAAAATGATATAAAAGACTTGAAAAGTGGATTTAATGAGAGAAGTTATTTTATTTATTTATTAAAGAAAAAGGCCTGCATTTTGTTTTAAAATTTTCGGTTATCATCATACATAAACGAGCATGTTCTGAAATAAGTTGCCATATATAGTAAGTGTTTTTCCAACAGCACTTTGAAAAGCGAGCGTTAAAGAGGAGTATTAATAAACTCATTTATTTTGTCAATAAAAAAGACAATTTCCCCAATAATATATTTTTGAGGATTTTTGTATTGATTTGTATTTTGACGTACAAAATTCAGCTCTTTACTTTCTTATACTTAAGATATTTTAAGTTTAAGGAGAAGATATTTTAAGTTTAAGGGGAGACACAGTACGATTCAATTGACAAAAATCTGTCAAAAAATCAAATGTTACTTTTTTAGCCTAAATTATTCTTTATATACTTTTCTATAACCTCACAAAATTTGATATCTCTTAAACTTAAAAAACGCAGAATTATGATAGTTTTTACGTTCGCTTTTATTCACATTCCTATGGCAAATCAAAGCTTTAAACTTATCTCAGAAAGATAAAATAACTAGTTTGTCTTCATTTAAAATGCAAAAGCTTTTTTCCTATTGTGCCCAATGCCTTGAATTTTTTTAACCTATTGCTAAAAGTACATGTAACAAAAGTTGGTATGCATTTTTAAACCAAAGCAATACTTATTTTTAGCGCGTTTTTCACGTAGTGTAAAAAAAAAGCGCTATTAGGACGCAAATTTCGTCCTCGTCTTCGTTCCATATTTTGTCATACCTTTTTCTCAGCCAATAATTAACCGATTGACCTCGGGTTTTTGGTATTTGGTCGCATTTGTGCGCTAGATGAGCCGAATCTACACACTACTTTCTGTTAGTAAAAAGTTCATTAGTTGCATTATTGTAAAATACAACATGTGAAAAACGCGCTAAAATTACTTGGCCATGCCAATGATTGATATCTTGTTTAAAAATAGTTGAACTCAGAAATTTATTCATATTTTAAGGAATTTTCAATAAGCATTCATAAAAAAAGAAATATTGTACGAATACCAATCATGTTATCGCAAAATCCATACTAACTTTTGTTATACATAGTTTGACGTACTTGTAAATCAAATTCCATGCGTGTACGTAAATTTTTGTAGGGGGAGTAGCATTTTAAAATCACTTTACAAATTTTAAGTTTTTTTCCTTAAAAAATTAAATGGCTATCTTTTTATGAAATTTTGAACACAAGATCTGTTTTAAACATAGTATACACATTTTGGAGGCCATCAAACAAATTTCGAAAATCCTTAAATTAAAAATTTTGTATGAATCATACCATGTCCCCTTAAGGTAATTATCTTATATTATTCTCTTCTCGATTAGCTTTAAGTTTTATTGAACAAAGTTATTTTCTATATTTTCATGTGACTCACATAAAAAAAATGTACGTAATGATTTTTATATCTGGTTTTTTTCTCTCCTCTTTGTAGCCAGGAGTTTTGTTCCTGAAGGATTTCAACTTCTATAATGACTAAAAAATTAAAATGGAGTCCTATCGTATTGAAGATATGTGGATAGCAAATGGCTCAGTAAATAATTTGATTTCAAATTCCATTCCTAGTGATTATAAGAACACATGGATTAAACAAGAGCCACGTGATGACTATGAAATAAATCTTCCCACTAACACAGATTTAAATAAGAATGATAACACGTTAGAAGTTGTTGAGGTTGGAGAGGTGATTCGCAAAATTAAAAAAGAAGTACCTGTAATTACTTTATCTGATGAGTCAAACGATTTTTCGCAAATAAATGTGCAGTCGACTAATGAAACAAGCTTGACGGAAACCACTTCGGATAAATCAAAAACTTCAAAAGAAATAACATTCGGTAACAGAAGCGTTAATCTTGTACCCCATGTTGGGCCCATATTTGATGAAGTATTTGATGAAGTAACAAATGGACCTGTTCTTCCTTTGGAAGGACTTAATGAACTAACAAGTAGAACTGATCGTTCTTCGAAAAGATGTTTTCAAGTTATTACCCGTAATTTTCCAGATCAGAGTCAAACAGGTTTGAAAAAAGTAGTTGCTCAAGATAAAAATAATTTTTTTCATACTGGTCCTATGACATCTAGAGTATTACAAAATTCTTCTGGAAATTCTGTTCGTCGAGTTGAAAACTTGAATGTTTCAGGTTTTGTGAGTAATGCGCAATTTAATGAAGGACGAGAACAATTACAAACTGCCAATTCTTATCATGAAGGTATGTATATGGATGCATTTACTGAAGTTGCCAATAATGCAACAGCACAAAATCGAAATTCAAGACGAAAGGTTCCCAATTGGAAAATAAAACGAGTATGCGTCCCACAAAATTGTTCTGAAAACGATTCTGCATCCGAAACTTTTCACAGTGCTCAACAATTTTGCTTTCCGAATGGAATCGCTGATAAAAACATTTCGAGAGTTAGCAACGGAGAGAAAAATTTGTTTGATAAAATTTTACTCAAGCCGAAGAAGCGTAAAAGTTCCTTGAAAATAACTGAACAATTTTCAAAATATCGTAACTCCACGGTTGACGAGAGACAGAACAAGGACTGTCCACGGAATCAAAATAAAAAAAAAAGAAACAAATTTCAGAAAATTAAAACATTCTTGGAAAAAAATTCTGTGGCAAAAGGATTGTCAGGTTTATGGCAGAATCTGGAACATGTAACTGAAATCCCTTCAATAAGTGTTCCACTTGCATCTGCTGGATCATCTGACAGTCAAATTTATCATGAAAATGATGAATTGAGAACGAATTGTAATTCTGCAAATTTGATTTGCAAAAAAGAAGATTTTAGAAATAAAGATATTTTCCATCGCTCGTTACCTGATGAAGAGCCTGTGTTTCTTGATCAGCGGCCATCTTTGAAAAGATACCAGTTAAGAACTATACTAGAGGAGAATTGTGATTCGATTTATTCGGAGGATCTTTTAAAAGAATTTTTACCAGGAAAAGGTAACTCCCCGGTAAAGGACAAGTCTCCCGAAAAGAATGTTGAAGGCACCTTAAGTGCAAATGAAATATTTTTTATAAATTCTGAAACTCACATGCAATCCGTTAACACAAAACTTATAAAAACACCGGATGAGGGAGAATTCTTTTACTCTCCAGACGGACGTAAGTACTATTCGTTCAATATTACGCTTCCATTCATCACACCATCAGAAACATGTTTCGATGATTTTAATATCGCTTCTAAACACTCTTTAGAAGGAAATTCAATTCCAAACCATGCACTGCATTCTAACTCACATAGCACTCACAAACACACAAAAGCAGCTGATTCTGTTTCAGGGAATAATACATCTGAAGGAACTCAACAAGTACATATAGGATCCAATAATCAATCACAAAGTGATTCCGAGTTAGAACCGGGTAGCACCTGTACAGTAAATGATTCTTATCAATCTTCACAATCGGAATTTAATATTTTTATCTTGGAAATGCGTGGAAACAATTCAAATGGATTTAAAATGCAGCAATCGCCTGATAAGACTCGCATTAAATGTAATAATTTTGGGTTATTTTATGAACGTATTAATCGTTCAAGTGTTCAGCTTCTTATTAAGGAATTATCAAAAGAACCCAAAGAATTTAAACAAAATGCCTTGTTACATTTTTGGCCGGCTGCGGTTTATAAAGACGAATCGTCTGTGGAACTTAATACACATGAAGAACGTAGCTCACCTTTTTCTCTTCCATCTGGAAATTCAAATTCAGTACAAAATTTTAAATCGCATATCTTCATAGGTTTCTCCAATTTGCCAATGTCTAGTGTTATAAATTTTATCATTAAAAATAGTTTAAAGTTATATCCAAGCGATAAAACAGTTCCCACAAATAGCTCTGATGCTACTGAATTAAATGTGTTCTCTGCTTGTCCCATTCAAAGAGACATTGAAAGTGATTCTGTGATAGACAGTAACTTACACGATACAACTGAAATTAAAAAAGACGTTATGAATGAAAATGTTACTTCTCGAAGCGAGTTGTCTACTTTTAGTACATGGGTTAATGGAGTAAACATTACATCTGATGAAAACGTTACTAATCAAGCTGATAATGATGAATATCTAAGTGATGAATGTATCATCTTAGAAGAGAATGCTTCTGCGAGTAATTTAAATCCTGATCGAATTACAGGGAGTAGTTTAGAAGATAATGGTAACAGTTTCTATGAGACAGGACCTAATTCAAATCATACATTAAGTTCTGAGACTGCAGAATCATTACTGCCAGTAAATTTAGGTAACAATGGCGTTCCTAATTTATCTCATAATCGCGATATAAGTAACTACTCGACTCAACAAATAAATTTTCCCGTATCCCGAATAAAAGAAGAAATTTCAAAAGATGTTGACAGCCAGTGTGGGGAACAAATTTTTCCTCATACATCGTTTAATTGTCAAACACAACACTCTTCTTCGCAACAAGTCCCAGTTTATTCAAATAACAACGTTGTTTATAGTGAGAACATTTTACATGCTGTGAATAATTTTATTATGCTTCCTCCTAATCAAATGGACATGAATAACAGTATGATTGATACAACTTCAGTTACTGTTCCGAACGTCAACTTTAATCCTAATCAATGTAACAGAATAATGTCGCATAACTTCTCTGATTCGCAGTTAGGAATACCACATTCCTTATCGAACGTTACTTTGCATCAACCATTTGGAGTACCGAATCAGCTTCAATGGCATACATCTCATCGAACTCACCAGGTAAAGCAATACAGTGGAAATATCAGCAACCATCAATTCGAAAAACACAGATATGAGCAATGTATGGAAAATCAGGCATCTGGATGGACAATGGATGAAGTTAACAATTCAGTTCCTAATAATTTAGATAGAAGTTATCGAAGTTTAATGAACGAGAGGGGAGTCGACCGTTCATTTCTTCAGACTAGTGGAGGTAACATTATAAAAGAAACTATGTCAAATGGCTTAAAATGTGATGACCTCCAGCCATGTACAAATCCAAGGAAAGAAAGTGCAGTTTCCAACGACACAACCGTATTTCCATCTCACAATGTATATACGTTTCCTCCACCAATTGGCTTATCATTGGCTTATCAGCAAAATAATTCAAGTCAAGTCAGTATACGAAACCAGAAGGGAGGTCAGAAAGAATATTCAGCAATAAATACAAGCATCCCTAATGGTAATGCAGTAGCATCGTTAGAATTAAGTGCATATCCGGGACGAGTGCCATATTTGACCAATGAACTGCTTTTTAGTAATGGAACGGGTACTATTTCTAATGCATGCTCCTCCTCAGTACACTTCAGTCCTGCGGTTACTTCCGATGAGATTTTTGGTGATGACTATCAGAGAATAACGAATCAGTCTTTAACTCCTAATTCTTATGAAACCATAGTGCAGCATCAATCGTATTCTAAAGACCATCTGTTTAATCCTGGTAACGGAGGGCTTTTTGCTCATACAAATCATGTGATTTCCGAATTGCCAGTATCAAGCTATCAACAAATTGACTGTAACTTTCTGAATAGCTCAGTTCGAAATGTACCGCCTTCAAGTTCTTCCGATGTAAAAAATGAAGACGGTAGTAAAATGTGTGACAGGATAATGCAAGCGATTAAACAGAAAGACGAAAAATTTTTATCATTTTTGTATTCCGAAGTTGAAAGGTTGCGCGATAATATGCAGATGATGCGCATTGCTATTCATTTGGCATTTTTGAGATCGCAATTTGAAGAAGTCATTCAAATGATTCAATATTCTAGAAGGTTTCCTCCTGCATTTCACAAAGAGCTTCAATTAATTTGGATTCAAGCATGGGAATGTATAGAAAACCAGCAATTGCACAAAGAATCGCCGGGAAGGATAAGAGATCGGCACCCCTTTCCCGATTCCATTTATGTAGAAGCTACAAGAGTCCTTAATGATGCATATAATGAGGACATGTATCCGAAGTTAGACCGCCGCAAAAGAATTGCCGATAGTATAGGTTTTACAGAAAAACAAGTGAATACCTGGTTCAAGAACAGAAGGCAGAGAACGAAAAGAGAGTAAGTAATAAAAATTAGTCCATATCATTATTTGCTTTTAAAAGCTAAATTTATTTGAATAATTCTACTAAGGGCTCCCGTGGACACGCATTTACGAATTCTCTAGGGCAGTACTTCTCAAACCTTCAATATTTGCGATCCAATTTTCTGTCATAATTTTCTTTGCGCCCTCCCCATCCAAAAAATAACAATGTATTAAATTCAATAATAACGTACTTTGAGGTTTCGTTGCAATACGACTTTAAACAAAAAACCGTACACATTATAAGGTAAGTATAAAAAATTTTATGTATGACAATCCCATGGGGTCACTGGTAATTGTTTAGCTGTTCTTTAGTATTTTAAAATTAATTATCAAGTACGTTGTGCAGTACTGATAGATTTATAAATATATTATATCAGTATAAATGCGTGTTATATATTTATTATGTCAGAATATATTTTTTTTTGCTTCCTTTCAATAAATTAATAATATTTTTATACAAAATTTTATTTTCGGCTTTTCGATATCTCGCCCCCCCCCTCTTTGGGTTACCACCCCCCCCCATCCCCATGGGAGCGCGCCCCAATGTCTGAAAAATGCTGCTCTACGGTAAGGCAGTTTCCTCCTTTCTCTCTTCAAACCTAGAATATTGAGTTTAATTTTATGGAATAAATGTATTCGAAAGAGAGAAAAATAAACGAATGTGGGGTTTTTTTTTTTGATTATTTTTCTGGTTTTTGCAATTATTTTTGAAATACATATTAACGATCGGAAAACGCTTGTCCAGCTCACTAATCATTTCAATAATTTAGGACTGAAATGTAAAACCTGAGAAACATTTGTTCAAATACATTTACGGTAAGTACCCAGAGCACTTTTTTAAACATACAAATTATCAATTAAATACACGTTTTTAAAATTAGAACAGAAAATAGGCCTATAAGCATATAAATTTTAAATTAAATACACGTTTTTAAATTAAAATAGGAAACAAGCCTATGAAATCAAATATCTTCGGAAACAATAGACACTTGTAGTGAAAATTTTCAGTTGCGACAATCTCTTACACAAAATTCTTATGAATGTTTTTATATAGAATTTTATACAGTGCATAAATAAATTTTTATCTTATTCTGAACTTGAAGGTTTGAAGCACTCAAACCTTTGCAAAAACTGTGATATTTTCTCAAAAAGGGAAATAAAACACATAAATCTGTGCATCGAGATTTTAGTTCATAACATTGACCGAATAAAACATTTTCTGAAAACTTCAATTCGATATTTAAAAAATGGTTTCTTTTGTGAAATTTATCGTAAAGAGCAAAATGTTGAAAACAAAGTTTCTCAAAAAGCACCATTTAAAGATTTCAATAGCTTGCAAATTTTCCCTACTCACTGTACATGCTTAAGCACTCACGATTTTTATAGCCCAAGTGATGATAAACTTCATTTTTAACTTGTTTTTCTTTATTTATTTTTATATCTTTGCTTTTTTGGATAGTTTTGTGTAAGGCAACGATTGATGTTTTGATGCTCTTTGTCAATTTCCTGTAGTTCTTCACTGTCACCGAATTATTAAGTATTTCGAAATAATTAAATATGTGCAACACAGTCCCAAGTGTTCTAAATTAAAAAATATAACTTTAGTGCAAATTTTTTGATAGATTATTTTCGTAAAATAGTTCTCAGGAGGCGTTGTTAATACTTCCCAATATTATTTTGTATCATGCCATGCAAATATTTTTTTTTCTCGCTGAGGGCTGAGAAAGTGTAAGTGGACTTACTCGTTAAATAACCGATTAAGGAAAGCCTAGTGATTTTTTTTTCCCTAATATTATTTTCCGTCACAAAGCGTGTTTTTACCCAATATCCCAAAAATGTGATCGACGATTTAAAAAGCATAATCGGGTGATAGAAATGTACCATTTGCTGCATTCTGCCATGTTCGCCAGAAAATTTATTCTTACCTAGTTTTTAAATTAGTTACAAATTTCGTCAACATAAGGTGCTTCTGATTGGGAAAACTATAAAACATGCGTGTCTAAACTATGACCACTTGTGGGCCGCATTGCAAAAAAAAAAAGGTGGGGGGGGGGCGCTCGTACAATATTTTTTCAACAAATTGAAATAAAAATGAACTCTTATGTCGTTTTATTAAACTAAATAAATTTCTTTTTATAGTATATTTTTTTTTAAAAATTGAATAAGGTATGTACAGGTACATTTTTGTAAAAGTTTTGTTTCATTTAATTTGTATTTCATAAAGATGTAAAAGAATCAAGTTGATGAGATTGATGAATTTGCTTTTGTTGTACAAGCAAATCGATATCGTTTCAATAGACGAAGTTGCTATTCTTAATGCTTTTTCGAGACGTTTGTCAGTGATATTTGTCCTATTTTTGTTTTTTGTTCGCTTCATTCTTAAAAAAAATTGTTCACAAATATTGGTACTACCAAAAGTTGAAGACAGTAATAAGACATGATTGTGAAAATTAGGATATTTATCGCGGGGTAGGGGTAATCTGTATAAAACTCCAGTATATACACTCATGGACAAAAAAATTAGCGCATCAAGAAATAATTGCGGGATCGTAACGAAACTAGGCATGAAGGTACATGTCGAAGATATGCAAATGATTGGAAATGCAACGTGATTGCGCATTACGTATAGCCGGTAGAGGGCACTTAACGTCGTTCTCCGTGGAGTATGAAACAGGTAACCAAAGCTTGTTTGAGTGTGCTGAATCGTTTACAAAGGAATAGCTGAGGTAGACAGACCATTACGCCGTTTTCGAAGACAATATGAGCAGCTGTTTGCAGTTTGAGATGGATAGAATCATCCGCATGATGGAAGCTGGGTGGTCGGCTAGGCGAGTAGCTCTTCAGTTAGGCCGCTCATATTGTGTTGTGAGGAGGTGTTGGGACCAGTGGATCCGAGAGATGTCATTTACACGAAGACCAGGCTCAGGATGCCTTCGACAGACCAGTCCTGAAGACCACCACATCGTTAGAAATGCACGCGTACAGCCAACTGCTTCATTGGCCGCCATCCAGGCACAGGTAGCACCTGTGTCTTTTCGAACCATACGAAGACACCTGGCTGAAGGACATTTGGGATCGCGACGCCCATCACGTGTGCTGCCCTTGCCGCCCACCCACCTCCGTTTGGAGTGGTGCAGCGCACAAGGAAACTGGACTGCAGCGGAATGGTACCAGGTCGTCTTTAGCAACGAATCCAGATTCAATCTCAGCAGTGTTGAAAATCGTGTTCGTTTGTGTGGAGACCCCGTGGTGAACGCTTCAATCCTGCATTTGCTTTACAGCGACACACCGCTCCGACAGCTGGTGTGATGATATGGGGTGCCATTGCCTACAATACACGGTCACCCCTAGTATTGATCCGAAGCACCATGACAGCCCAGCGGTATGTTCATGACATCCTGCAACCTCCCCTTGCAACGGCTCGCAGGAGCCATTTTTCAACAAGACAATACTCGGCCTCATATGGCAAGGGTGTTATAAGACTGTCTCCGCATTGTTACTACTCTTCCTTGGACTGCCCGATCCCCAGATTTGTCTCCAATAGATATCTAGGATCATTTGGGACGGTGAATTGGGCATCCCACGAGTTTGAACGAACTAGAGGCAAGGAATGTCGTTTCAATGTTGACAACTCCTTCTTGATGCGCTATTTTTTTTATTTTATTATTATTTTTCCATGAGTGTATAAAGAAACATTCCTGAATTTTTCTTTCAGCTGAATTTCACTTCTCAGTTCAATGGATTTCATTTGAAGATCTGAAGGTAATTTATTTATTTCTAGAGAACGGTGTAGGAAATATGATCATATTTCCCTAAGCTTTTTGTAGTGTGCTTCTAGAATGTTTGCTCCTTGGAACAGAGAATATTTCTTGTTTTAAAGTTTCCAAATTCAGTTCCACAAACGGATGGAGAACAGTACAATAAAAGCATTGTTTAAAAAATTTCAATGCTTAGGGAATGTCAGTGATGACCTAGCGGGGAATGTCGGTCGTCCTATTATAGCAGTTACGCAGACCATGTTGCAATCGCTTAGCAGGCCATCCAACAGCGACCTCAAATTCGATATATAACCTTGCCATTGTCCTTGATTACCAAATGTGTATGCAAAGTAGATGGAATGGCTTCCCTATTCCCAATATTTTTCACCATGTGATTTTTTTTTCTACGAGTACCATACCGTATGTAAAAAGTCAGACGCATCGTAACAATCCTCAATCCATAGCTGAATTTGAACAATATATTTCTAGCACTTGTCAAATCATTAAAACTGAAAAGTTTACACGGGCGTGTGCAAATTTTGCCCTCCTCACTGAGCCATGTTATTGCAGAAAATGGTTGTTAGTATGAAAACATTTTAATAGTTTTTCCCAGTCAGAAGTGCCCTCTGTTCAGGAACTTGGTAATTAACTTGTTGAGAATTAACTACCTGGTTACCTAAGTAGAATGCAAGAAAAAGTATATTTCTCCATTGTCTTTTATTTTCTTTATTTTTCAAATCGTCTGTTATTTTTGGGACACCCGATATATCTGCACCAGCTTTCTCTCCCTGGTGGACACTCTCCGTACTTTTAGTATAAAAGGTTTATTTTAATTTGTTTCTGCCTTTTTAAATATAATTCTAATTCTTACGAACGTCAGTCTGATTAAACGTTAAGAATTGCTAGAATTTTAGTAATTAGTGAAAGGATTATTTTTATTTCTAACTAGCTGTTTCCATCGACGCTTTGCTGCGGTTGCGCCTGGTTAAATGGAAAAGAAAGAAAAGATAAAGCATTCATTTCTGGTATGTTTAACTCTGAATTCCCAGGAGGTATGTTTTTTAAAAAAATATGTATAAATATACATAAAAAGTTCATTGGAATGATTCTGTTGGCAGCACGACTTAGTATGATTACAAGGAACAGAAAGAAAAGAATGCATGTTTCTAAGACTTTAACATTTTGCGATTAAGGTTGGATTTTTTTTTAAATATAATATAAACAAAACCTAACGAATCAGATTCCATTGTAATTTGTTAACAAAATAAATGAATTAATAACAATTTGTTTTTGTCCTTATGTTATGTTAACTATAATTATTATTCATAGTGGAGGTCCCACAAATTTAAAGACAAATTTTGAACATATCTGCTCTATAGCCCTTGATTGTTAATGATCCATTTCACATTACTTCTGGATATACAATATTTTTTGTTGTCAGTGCAGATATACTGATATTGTTGCTTACTCTAGAACATCCAACATAATAATTGTCAAAATGAAAAGAAATCCGTATCTAAATCTAAACCGCACAGTTCTAAAGATTGCCTTCAAGCTTTGTTGACAGTGATTACAATAGCCAATCGAATTGGGAATTGCAATCTCTTAAATTGAAATGGCATATCTGTTAGCATCATAGGAATGCGAGGAATGGCGACATCATCATTGAAAGGTCCTGTCAAAATAGTTGCCTCAGTGATGTTGCTTATTAATTTTTTACTGCAAGCCGCTTCCCTTACAAAGCTGTGGTTTGTTGATATTTCACAACATAACTAACACACCAGAAAGGGTGTCAACTCGTGGGCCGCATGGGGCCCCCCAGTGAACATTTTTGCGGCCCGATCAATATACCTGCACACAGGGTTACAGGTATACAGGGTTATATCAGAAATGAATGACGCGATTGCAAAATTAAATAATTCCCAGATGAATAAACAGAAAATGATAATTAAGATGTCATTGTAAAGATACAATATGAAATTTTATACAGTATTAAATATATAACGTTTCTTGATGTGAAGTAAAATTTGTTTTCACAAATATTCAGTGTGACCTCCTTTAGTCATCCGTATTATACATTGCGAACATGGTCGCCCTGGACTTTAGCTTTTACTCAGGCATCCAGTTTCCTGGAACTGTTTATACCATCTTATACTCTTAGACATCGGTGCATTTCCATAGTACTTTCTCCGAAATTCACGCTGAAACGTGATTGCTGGCAGACTTTTTTTTTTTTGCAAGCGAGAGCACACAATGCTTTCTCCCGCAGCGACGCGGTATCCGCTTCTGTTCACAATTTCAAAAACATCTCGATTACAACATTGCTGCCACCTATTTGACTAAGTGAGTGAATGTTAACGTCACACTGTTCTTGGCGACGGACCTCGTAATTTTGAACCATGGGCAAGTGACGAGGAGGACACCCGAGCTGGCACCCCTTCTCCTAACTACCACACCAAGCCTCCTATTTGACAAAAACAATATTGCAAGCTCAAAATTTCCTATTGTATAGTCGAAAAATACTGTGTGAAGAATAAGTAATAATAAAAAAAATGTAATTATTTATTTTTCTAATAATTTTATATTATTATGCAAAAATATTTTTTCGATTTTTTTTTTTTTTTGGAGTATTCGTTAAGTTCCAGGTTAGCATTTAAGAATTCGAGCTTGACGATTAGGCTAAGAATGGCGGCAATCGGAGAAATGTGAAACATAGCACATGGTTAGTTGCCTATTCAGTGTCTACAACACGTGTGAAATCGGGGTTGCCAATTTGGTGGGTTATCTTGAAAGTTGGCATGATTGCAATGGTACGCAAGTACCGAAATCTATTTATTGAAGTTTTGCTTATGTATATTTATACTTATTTTTTTTTACATAAAATCATGCCTCAGGTGCCAGTGTTAAACATATTAGAAATGAATGCTTTCTCGTTTCTATCTTTTTGACCAGACTGAGCCATAGCATCGTGTGGTTGAGTATAGCTTTAAAAAAAGCTATCGAAAACAAAATAAGGCTCGATATGTTGATGAAATCACCATAAACAGTTCGGAACAAACATAAAAAAATATATCAAGAACTCTTAATTCTGCCATTTGTATTTCAGAGTAACATCAAATGAAACATAAAAAAAGGTCTAAAACAGATTAAAAAACGTACTTACGAAAGATTCCGTCGATTACGCCAAATTAAAACGTTGCCAAGTGCAAGTGTTCGAATATGCAAGGAACGTTTTTCCATCATTGAATGCATATCATGGCATTTGGCGTTGCCTTTTGATTTGAAGAAAATAGTGGACGAAAAAAACTGAAAACAAAAAGAATATGTGTTGAATTAATTTAGTTTAGTATTACTGGCGAAAGATAAAAAAATAGGCGAAAAATTTATTATCGTTAAGCTACTGGTTTTTGGCGCGATTTCAAAATCATGCCAAATAGATCTTTTGCGTCTAATCTAATGTTATCATCCAAACTTTTTAAAATTTTAACAACTATTTGATGGAAAAATCCAAATTAGTACTTAATATATAAAACATATATAAAAATTGTTTCAAGCAGATAACAGCTTGAAAATTAATTAAAAACGGAAATACTATTCTAACGTTAATTGAAGTGGGAGTGTTTTTAGTGAAGATTCAGCTAAAGATTTTTCTACATTAATACTTATTTTCCACCTATCATAGAAAATTTCGAGTTGTTTTTTATGCTTGTCGATGGGAAAGGTGATAGAGTTTAAATCTTATAAGTGGCTAGGACATGTATGCGGTATCATCCGCATACATGTTAATATTATTAAGAGAGTAATTAGGGATATCCTTCTTTCAGACAAGAAGAATTAGCAGCTGGAAGGACTAAGGACGCAGCTCCAGGACGGCCAAGACGGGGAAGAAGGCGTTCCGCTAACCCATTTTAGTCAAAAACTGTTACACAGACTTAATATTGTTGATTATATCACCTTTCATGGACATGATTTGTTGATAAAGATATCTAGAATAGTTTCATATCGTTTAAGGTGGTGCTTTTTTTATTTCGATTTAATCATCATTTGTGTTTTTAAAATACATTTCCTCAAAGAACTTGTAATATGCATTGAATTAGTTGTTACCCAACATTTGAGTGTATGGAAGAGTTTTTCCCTTTTTAAAATATGTTTTCCTTTCATAAATAATTATATAATATTAATTTATGTGATACAGTTAGATTTTTGTAGTCATATTCGATAGTTTTATGTAGACTCATCCTGTGCATTTTTGAATTCATTCCATTTTAATAATATGTTATCGTCTTTAATTTTGGTGTTTTATAATCTATGAAAATCATCTGCAACAGTCATATTTGTTGTTCTAGTACAAGTCTAGTGTGTCCAATTCCAATGAAGGATACTGGAAATAATGTATCCATTTGTGGTAAATGAGTAAATATTTTGACAGTTGCGTCAATTAGTAAAGAGTAACATGTTTCATTTAAAAAGCTAAAGATTTATTACTTTTTAAAATTAATTCTTAATAAATCATTTATCTTTTAATGTACATTATCCTTTATTGAAAATGGAATTTTATCACTACTGCATTTGATTCATGCTGGATTTTTCATGAGTGCTGTTTTAAAAATGTATAGAGAATGCTTTTAAATTATGTTAGAATTACTAGCGAGAAGTATTCAAAGAATATATGTATAGGTAAAATTTTCAAATAATATATTTTTTGTTCCAACTCTCGAACCTTCATGCAGTGATAGTTAATCGAAATTAAAAATAATATTAAATGTAAACAATTATTAGGTTATGAACTATTCTAATTGGTCTTTAATTACTATTACCAATTTCAGTTAGATATTTAAAAACAATACTTAGTTACGTTCAAGATTAATTTAATTTCTGGTGCAAGGAATCTTATTTAAATTGCAGCATTTATACGTACTATGCCAATTTCGACAAACGAAAAGGCATCGCCAATTTGAAAAAACGTCGCCACATACTGTCATCTTTTTTACTTTTACTACATTGTTCAATTCTTGGCTATATATCGAGATATTTTTTAATCCTACGTGCAAGAAAATCTGAAGTGCATTCAGTTAAAAAATAAAAAGCCGCATGAAATTCCTTATCTAACTGTCGTATTTAATAACGTTCGAAATTAAATTAAACTAATAATGTTTAAAAAAGGCTTTCTGTATTTTTGTAATGGTAGTTTCTACGTGTGAATGACTCCAATAAAAAAAAATTTAACGAAAATTTTGCTTGTTGGAATATATGAATCTCTGAACATTTTGGTGTGTGTGCATTCATAGCATAGAGTTATTATTGTTACCGATCTTAAAAAGAGCATTTTTGTTACATGGCAAACAACAATGCTAATTTTTTTTATTTGCGTTTGGGATTTTAAACAAAACAATTTAGAAATTGATTTAGAGAATATTCTTTTAGAACATTCCCAGAACATATTGTATTTAAAATATACCTAAAATCCCTCAGAAGAGGTCCTTCGATAAAAGGCGTATTTCTTTTTAAAAACTAGTAATAATTTATTTCAGTTACTTTTATGTAAAATTTTATTCTCGTACTGTATAATTTTTCTTCTAAGACGCATTATGATTTTCATAGGAATTTTTTTTTAAATAAATTGCCATATACTTTACTAAAAAAGATAAAAATTATATTTTTATTTATTATCATATAATTTTGTCCAAATTCTAAATTTGAATCACATTTCTCAAATTTAAAAATTTTTTAAAGTACAATATAGAGATGTCTTTTCCGATAATCAACTTCAAAAAAAATTTTCCTTTATAATCTCGATAATAAATTTTAAAAAAATCCCTTACGTCAAATAAGATTTTTTCTTGAGTAAAGGGATTTTTCAGTAGATCTATAAAAAGTTTTGAAAGTAATTTTTTTATTGTCATTATCTTCAATGTGGTATAAATTATCAAAAGCCATATTTGCTTACATTTAATGGATTTTTAAATGTCTTAATGTGTTTGTTATGACACGGATGCAGTTTTTGCATGCCTTTATTATTTACCTTACATGAATGTCATTATGAATGTATTAGTCAATATGTAATTGTAACTGAACTCTTGTCGCTTCAGTTCCATTTTTACAAGAAAAAGTTCTGTGTTTTTTTAAATCTTGATTTATATTTTATGTGTTTTTATAAATGTGTTTTTAAATACGTTTAAAAACGCATAATTTTCTTTAACATTAGTTTTGAGAAACTTTTATTTCTGTGATATTTTTGCAGTAGAATTCCCATGTTTTCTCTTATTTCAAAAATTCAGAGATGTTAATTAGTTAAAAAGCATATCTCACTCAAAATTAAAGAAGTTAATTTTTGGTAATAATAATTTATTTTTCTTGCAGTTTAACTTTTTTTGTATTCCTGCGCATTTTTAATTTGTAATGTGTTAATTTTTCTGAATAAAAAAAAGTTTTACAGGTTTTTAGAAAGGGAGCAATTTGTCATTCAGTTTAAATAATTACAGCAGAGAAAAATATTACAATAAACCTTTGCCAACCATGTTTTTTGTATAATACCAATAAATATGCATTTAAAAATAAATAATTCTGTATAGTTTTTCATCAGACTTCCCCCTCCATTTGGATATGGTTCCAAACTATGTGGCCTGTCACTGTATATAAATACTATGTATTTTTTAAGAAAACAACCGTAAAAGCATATAGATAATAAAAAAAAGAAAGGGGAAAATGTCGAAATTCAATTTCTGTGTAAAATTCGATAGTTTCTTTTAATGTAAAAATTCAAGTTATATGTAACATTTTTCATCATTTTATTTTTTAAAAAAATGTATGGTTATGGAATTAGTCGAACAGAGGTTTAATTATGATAGAAGAAATATTGAAAAATGAGAGAAAGAGAATAATGGCTGAATGTTGTACAATATTCATATAATTCTCATTCATTCAATTTAATTTTTGAAAAGATAGAATTAATATGAATTTTTGAATTTTAAGAGAAAGTATGGGAATGTAGGCAATGTTTTAATGTATCACGATTTCAATACATTTAGATTATCCATAAAACTGTATGTCCATGTATTTGTTATCAGTTAATTTAGTATTGTGGGCGTATTTTTTGTTGCATAACTTGTGTGGTGTTAGTATATTAATCTCTCTGGTGCTCTTTGTATTTTTATTAGTATTTGATATTCTAACAAACATTTTTATAAGCGAAACTTAGCAAACTTGAATTTTATTTAGAAGGATGAGAAATTTCTGTTTCTGATATATCTGCATTTTCACTTTTGTAATAATTTGAAAAATCTTTAATGTATAATATTTCATGATTAATATGAGTTGTACAGTACCGGTCAAAAAAGTGTGAAGTTCGTGTTTTTCGGTATTTGTTCGGTGAATAAACCTTGAATAATTCAAAAACATCAAAGAATTAATTGAAATTTTTAAAATAATATATTTTATACAAAATAAGCAAAATTTAAAATTTGGAAGTATATGAAATTTCTAGTACCGATAAAAATCCTAACAATTACATATTAATACTTTGGTATCGAGAAGCTTTTGGATGAAGGAGAGAAAAATCTTCTTCCTCAAGCAAGTTTGCAGATTTGTTCATTGGCATTCTTTCTACAGCTTGACCGATGTCCCCTCGATATTAGAAGGTCCGTATGTTTGCATGGCCAGTCAAAGGGAGTCATATGAAAGTTGAAGAACCAAGGGTGAACGTGTTTGCATGAATTCTTCAGATAGTTTAACACTTTCCTAAACTTTGTTTATTATTACTTAAATTATTTATTTATTTTTAATGGGCAGTGTCGGCTCAACCTTTTATTTCTTCAGTGGGTCGATAAGATGAGAACCAAGCTTAGGAACTAAACAGTGGATGTTTTGCGTCAGATTGACCACTTGATCGAAACATCTGCTCGTCCATCTCAGCGCTTAAGGTCACAATAAACTGAGATTGACACAGTAGGCCTTGGACCTTCTCGGAATGTTGCGCCACTGAGTTAAGTTTAGTTTATTTCTGTAGTTGTATAATTGAAACTAGGTTTTCGGTACTTGCAGAAACGTGGAATCGTCACTTAAATTCGACTCGGAAGTTTAAAATAGTTTCTGACAACACTAGAAAAAAATATGAATATCACGCTTTATTTTTTCTTTACCGGTACTGTATAATATTTTTCAAAATATTGTATTTGTAAAATCTTTTTTTCTCACTGGTTGTTTCAATTTTTATTATATTTCTTCTATATTTTATATCAGTTGTTATGTAGCCGTTTTCAAACTTATCTAAATGTTTAATAAAAAATTGTGTGTGTAAACTGATTTTTCCCTACATTTATTTAATGGTCACTTTACCGAAATTTTGATCCTATCATTTTTCTAAATTCTAAATAATTTTTTGTTATTAATTCTAATTTTGCATATGTTTCATTCAAAAATGAAATTGCAAATTTGACTATGCATGTAAAAATTGTGCTACACAATAGAGAAATTTCGCAATCGGAGCTTATCAAGCAGAAAGCAACAAAATCATTTCTGTCGTTTTATAATATTAAACTAGCGACGAGAAAATTGAAAGCAAAATGATTCTATCCTTTTCAGTAAAGATAAAAATCAAAACAAAACACTCAATTTCAACTTTGTGATTTCAGGTAAAACTTATATTTCACATTCCACGTTGAAAAGAGAATTTAAATTAAATTTCAAATCTATTCAATGATTAGATTTTCCTAGAGAGATAAAAATAAAAGATTCTTCTCTTCATACTGTATACGTACTACAATTGAGGCATTGATATAGATAAGGTTGTAAGTCAAGAAAACCCATTTTTACAGGAGGAGCAATAAACGATTTTGAACTGCTGAAATTAAGTTTATTCATTAAAAATAAGTACATATGAGATCTATGGATATATATTGTTTTTTAAATCAACATACAACATTTGGAAGTAAATTAAATTATAAATTTTAAAAAAATTAAGTTAATTTTATTATGTACAAAGTTGACGATAAAATGTATGATATTTCGTATCCGAATTCCAACATAGACAACAAGTCTTTTTTCCAAGTGACGGTAAAGAGTAAATTCTGGAGATGTCATTGACAGACTTTCCTCTTTTAAAGATGTTATGCTCCTTCCATGTTATTGAAGGTTGTCTTAACTTGTATAATAGGCAAATTGGCTTTCATCATCACAACGTTGAAAGGCTGAACATGTCGTGCCTCTGCAATCATTTCAGCTATTTCTTCGGGGACCATAGGTTTGCAAAATATTTTTATTTTTTTCGATAATACCAAAATCGCGATTGCATGGCATATATGAGTGACCCGAAACTAGAAATTTAAATTCAATACAATCTAGAATATTTTTGGCAACAGCATAGATCATAATCATTGACACCATCCGGTTTTTATTTTGGCCAGCGCAGTTGTCACACCAGACAGTCAAATTTCTTTTTGGAGTTAAATTAGACATGATAACCTTCAGAAGACAGGAGGCAACCTCATTCCCTCCGCGGCCAGCCATGCCACATGCATATGAAGCTCGTGCTGGTATCCCCTTTGTGAATAAAGAGGTTGAAGCTGGCGTCTGTAAAACATACTGGAGTGGGTGTAAATATCGCATGCTGCATGTCCATGTTGATAGTGCAAGTACCACTTGAAGGCATGCGTGAAGAAGCATTGTCTTCATTTAACAGCTTTCCTGAGATGTAACTCCTTGGCTATCAATTTCAGTTTTTCCAGTCCCACTGTTGTGTTTATTTTGTTTTTAAGAAGATCACACAATGAACAAGTGTCAGTTTGGGGGCGGGGGAATGAAAGTTTAGGAAAGGATTTCCTGAAAACTCTTCGGTAAAAACGCTGGTGAATGTTTGAATCAGAGTAGATTTTTACAAAGGCGTGATACATCCTGTGGATATTTAAATCTGGACTCAAGTATAACTATGAAGATTTGTGCCGTGAATAGTGGCTTTCTTCGGAAGGAAATGATGAAATATGTCCCTTTGTGAATTCTATATCTTCATCGGATTATTATGGGAATGGGATCGCGGATTCTTACCCCTTACGATTTGTAAAACAAACATCTCCCTTCTTCTCAATCACAGTGTAAGTTCTCTTTTGAGATAAGCCTAATGTATCTCTAAAAGTTTTGCGCACACTTGAATATGCCCATTAGTTGATGGTAAGCAGTAGGTAACAGAGATTTGTCTCCGACTTAACGCAGGAACGTCGGTTGTGCGCTGCCTTCGTTGCTTTATGCGCACTATGTTTATTAAGCCAAATAAGAAATTACTTCAGCCGTCCTCAATGTTTCCAAAAATCTGTGTGCAACTTACGCACTTCATTTTCCACTAAGTCGTGGCACCTGTATTTGCATTTGCGCGTAGCCTAGAGAAAGAAAACATAATTTAATATTATCATCATCATTGGAGCTTCTGAAAAATGTAATTACACAATTTGAATTTCATCTCAGAAACGGTGAAAAATTACTTACCAGTTTAAAAGGCACTGATTTTGGAGGCATATTGATATTTACACACAAACAATTTAACTGAATCTGAGACTGATGTAAGCAGATGTAAAATAAGCAATGTGTCTCGGGAGGTTATGATAGCAGTGAAAAACTTCCTTTGACTTAATGCCTTCTCCATGCCAACTCAATCTGACTTTCTACCAGAGGTATCTACCGGTGTTCACAGCAACTAAACCACTTTCAACACTGACTTACTACTCTTCTCATCAGTGGCGTAACGTGCACCACCGCACTACGGGGGGGGGGGGCAAGGCTTCAAGGGGGCCCAAAGCCTTACTCACGCCGTAAACGTAGATTTTCTCTTAAGTTCGCTTCACATTTTTCGAAATCGAATTTTTAAACGATTTTCCAATCAGCGATCAAACGTCATTCATCATCAAAACTTTCATACGCTCAAACCATATCTTTAATCCTATAGCCAAATCAAAAAACTTTTTTTTTCCATTTGGTAATCCAAGCAACGAGATACACTTTTTCTTTATTAGGTTTTCTTTTTAACACGCTTTTATAAGTTTCACTTGCATGTAACGGAATCTTGGCACTCGATTTTCACCCACTTAAAAAGGTCAGATTAATTCGAACTTTTGCACACTTGTCAAGGCCCGATGACAATACAATAATTTCATAATTTTGTTCTATTGTCCTCATCAGGATCGTCAGGAATCACGATAATCAGATTTGGCAACAATTAAATATATCACTTCCAGATTTGGCAACTTATTGCACATACAATTTTCAGATTTGGCGACTAATTCGATATACCATTTTCATATTTGGCGACTAATTCCAGATTTAGCGACTAAAAGAAAAGGTGTAACCCTACAGCGAGTGTTTTAATTAATACACTTTTGGTTTATAAAAATAAAACAAGCAAAAAAAGTGCTCTGTATTTGAGAAAGTGGAGGGTGGGTGTGTATTATCAATTTCTTACTATAATATAAACATTTTTCTGAAAATGAAAATAAATAAAAGGCTCGTGATGTGAAAAAAATAATTTATGCTCTAACTGCTAAATATTTTTTATTTTTATAAAGCAATACGTTTAGAAGTGATGATACGAATTAACATTATAGCAGAACGCTTAAAAGGTGAGAATACGATTGACACTTAAAATTACCATGTTTTTATTAACTCGCTTTCTTTAATGTTTGTCTGGGTGGAATTTTGTAATTGATTTTAAACTGTGTGACTTTCCGATGAGCTAGAGACTTGAAATTTGGACCGTATCTCAGAAGTGGATGATAATACATGAAAATGTGAATAAAAAACTAGTAGGAGGAATTTTAAACTTTTTAGTCCGTTATAAAAACATGGTACATTAAATTTTTTTTTAATTCGAACTTTTTCTTCTTACCACACATTTTATTTGTTTGGACTGTTCTTTTGAGACGGAAACTAATATAACGACACGGGACTCATCCGAGGCCCCGTAAACAGAGAGAATAAATACACTTCAGACCCTTTAATTAAAATCCATTGACGAGCAAGACTTATTCCAGCAGCCACGTAATTATGGCTCCAAATATCAAACTCAAGGATAAATTCAACAATGAATAAATGACAGTTTAAAAAACACGCTTTTACTGTAGATCGAACTAAAAAAATGAAAAATAAATTATAATTTAAAAAAACTAAAGAACACGCTTTTATACTGAATCGAACCAAAAAGTAAAAAAATAATTCTTTTTATGAATTAAATGATGAACGAGAAAATTAATGTCATTGGGTTAAAAGCGTGGGGTGCAATTTCGGAATTAAAAGAAGTTAAAAACTATAACAATTGATATTTATAGAACACCCCACGCTTTTACCCCAATGACATTTATTTTCTCGTTCATCATTTAATTCTTATATTAAGAATTATTTTTTTACTTTTTAGTTCGATTCAGTATAAAAGCGTGTTCTTTAGTTTTTTTAAATTATGATTTATTAAACCTTAATTACTAACAAATAAAACAATCAAACGAGAATCCGATAAAATGCTAGGAAGATACAAAAATTTCAATTACTGTATACATTACATTAGCAGTAGGGAGGGGGGGGGGACATGATTTACTTTTTAAGAAGCAGCAGAGAAAATTATGTGTTTCAATTTCATTTAGCAAAGTCGTAAATAACGTACATCTGTTACGCTTTTTTCAAGTAAAATAGTATTACGATCCTAGGAAAAGCATAGAGAGCATTTTAAACGAGAGCATTTGATGATAGATATATGAGTATTCTCAATCAAATGAAGCATAATGAGAAGAAAGCATATTGGAATGTATCGGTTTTTTATTTCATTTTATGAAATCATTTTTGCTTCATATAAAGAACTCTCCTTATTAAAAGTTGCAGTACTTACGCTAGAATGTAATCGAACTTAGATCAAGGATTCAAAAATGAAGAATCAGGTAAGTGATACCTTTTTTCTTTCGTAAGAATTTTAAATCTAAAATTATTTTACAGTGATCCTGTCTTTCTTGGTGTTCGTTTTTATTCAAGTTCCCAGGTTATCTATCGTTAGAGATTTCCAGTTTTAATAAATATTATAAATACTCGCTAATGTTATACATTATTTACTTCGTTTACTCAGACTCCGGTTGATTTTGCATTCAGAAAAAGTTAAATGATAAATATTTTTACGTGATGTATAAAGGTACATTATGTTATGGTTTGACAATCCTTTGTATATCTTCTAATATATAAAATTCTCCTGTCACAGTGTTTGTAACCAAACTCCTCCGAAACGGCTAGACCGATTCTGATGAAATTTTGTGCGTATATTCAGTAGGTCTGAGAATAGGATGTAAACTATTTTTCATTCCGATATTGCAATTAGTTAAAAAGATATTAATTAAAAACCTTAAAACGCCTAATTGTTTTACTCTGTGGGTTGTTTACTAGGCAGAGCTTCCATTCCGTTTCGGCCGAGCGGTGTTCCGACGTTTTCCACCATCTTAAAATTGCCATCCAATTTTTACTGTTAAAATCAGACAAAAAATAATTACAGAATCGGAAAGATCATTTATTTCGCCACAATACGGTATAATTATTTTTGCAAAATAATGATATTTTCTATTTTTTAAGAATTTTTTAAAAAGGGTTAAAACTGATGCGTTTTTATGCAAATTATTTCTAAATTGTTGCGTATGATTTTTTTTTCGTGTTATTAAAACGATATTCTACACTAAATAACTTCAAGCCTTTTTCTTTTAGATCCAGTCATTTAAAAAATAAAATTCCAAAACTTTTTTTTAAAAGATTTTTAAAAATACTCAATATTTAACTTAATATTGAATAACTTTGTCATTTATGAAGATAATCGCACAAAATTTTATTTCCGTGTGTAAAAAATTATTATCCGTAATGTGTACGAAGATTGAAAAAATTTCTTGAAAATTACGGATTAAAAAAAATTTTTGTGATTTTCGTAAAAAAACCGTTTTTGCGAGAAATAATTTAAACAGTATTTTTTGTACAGTTTTTTTTCAAAGTACTTTATTTTTGAATTAATTTGTGAAGTTTGAAGCTTTAACTTAAAATTATGCTGAAAATAATAAAAAATACGCGATTTTATTTACAACTTGGCGTCGAAAAATAGTTAAGCGCAAAGACTTTGACTGTTTCACGTCGACGATCTAATCAAGTTACACTAAAAGTTCTGATGAAGTATATTGCTTCAATTTTCGTCATTTTTTCTTTAGATTATTTTAAAAATTAAATCATTATAGATGTAGATTAAGATGACAAAAATGCATTCAATACATTCTGAGACTCATCAAAAATATTTATCAGTATCAAAATTTTTGTTCTCTTTCATAAACTTATAGTTTACTTTAAATAATGCTAATGTATAATCTTTTTTTGACATATAATTTCATAATAAAACGCAAAATTTGCCATTTCGATTTTTTTTTTAATTATTCAGTTAAATAAGCATAACTTCTTTAGAAAAAAATAAAAGCTGTGTTCAAATAAAAAATTCTTCATTATTAATTGCGTGTTATTAATATATCAAAAATCACTAAATTGCATGTCACAATTAATTTATAAATGAATATTTTAATCAATATTAGTATAAAAAATTAATTAATTTTGTTTTGTATTTTATGATTTCTTCTAAAATGAATAAATATAGATAATTTAAATGAAAATGATTTTTAAAAAGTTCATTGATCATTTAGAATCAATTAAAAAAATAAAATGCGAAAACTATCTTTTTTTTTTAATTTAAAAATTTTTTTTTTTTCATATATTTTGCATATTTTATGATTTTTTTCTAAAATGAATCAAAATCGTTGCGTTTAAATAAAAATTATTTTTAAAACTTTTAGAATCAGTGATTTAAAAAATAAAAAGCCAAAAACTTTTTTGAACAAATTTTAACAAAACACTCAAAATACTTAAAACAATCATTTAATAATTTCTTCTTTTATAAAGATAATTGCATGAAACTTTTTTCCCGTTTGTCGAACATTTCAAAATATTCTCACAATTTTACTTTAAAATTTAAAATAGTAGTAAAATTTTGTAATTTGAAAAATTTCTACTTTTCTGTCTTTTTTCAACATACAACTTTTTTTAAAAAAGGCTACATTTTCGTTTCCGGGGACTAAAAAATTGATACGAAAGAATTGAAAAGTGAGTGAGTGATTTATAAATTCGCACTGTTCGCCTATTCGAGGGTTTTTAGCGACGGACCTCGAAATTTTCAACCATGGTCAAGTGACGAGGACGACACCTAAGCTTTTACCCACCTCTCCTAAGTACCACACCACACCAACGCAAGAAAAAAATTTCTAAAAAGGGAGTTTTAATGTCATAGTTGAAGAAAAATCACTCACATCGCGCATACACACACATAAGTGCTATCGTCCTGAGGGAAACAGGAAATTCCCATGGGGATTAAGTTATTCACTGGTAAAAGCCCGTGCAACGCCGGGCTAAGCGGAGAGGAAAGAAACAAAGAAGTAAAAGTAATTTCGAGAAATAATATTGGAAGTGCTGATTTTGTGAAGAGAAGGGAAAATGTTGAACGAGAAAGCCATGACACGCACTCACGGGCCATACACTCACATCGTACGCGTCACACCCACACAAAAGTGCTGGCGTCGGAAAGAAAGGAGGAAATTAACATAGGAATTAAGTTATACCCTCGGTAAAAGCCCGTGCAACGCCGGGCCGGGTCAGCTAGTATATATATATACACACTTGCTGGAAAAGATTGTTCTTAAGGACGAATGAGAGAAAATAAGCTCTGAAGAAACCACTAGACTTAATAATTCAATGCCGAAACGACTTCAGGAAGTTTTCAACACACGGGGTTATCCAACCAGCTGTTAAATAGCTCATTATCCTTTTTTAAGTAATTTTTATAGTTACTATTAAAACAGTGAACGTAGACTTTTTTACTTGATTTTTGTTGGTATCGCTACAAACCTGTCCTTATTTTCAAAGCTATGAAAGCAAACCGAGTTCACTTTTGTTTTTTACTCTCAATACTTAAAATGAACTAAATAAAATATAATTTTTAAAAAATTTTAAAATTCCAGTTTTTAAAATTTTTTTCGTCGTTTATGTAAGCAGTACTAGGTGAAGCAGACTTTTCTAGCAAGTATATATTTCTAAGATCCGGTTTGGGTCCCAAGACCTGACCCTGCGGGAGGGGGGCAATTGTTTTCCGTTACGCCACTGCTTCTCATGCCATTGGCATGACTTCTTACTACTTTTTCCTATGAAAATATCGAAATCATCTTTTTTTTTACTTACTACCTTTTCCATGTCAGTGCCTCAATTATTTTTACATTTAAATACAGTTATCTGAATTCCTCGAAACTTCAGAGTGATTTCAAAGCAAATAACTTTCGGGTACGATTATAAAATACCTTTAAAAGTACCTTAAAATACGGCGTATACAGCGTACTTCTAACACAAAAAGATTGGACCGAAATTTACGAGTGCGCATTATATGCCTGGTATAAAAAAATTGAGAGCTTGTAAAAATATTAGACTTCTACTGTTTGTTTAAATGTTACTGTATTGACATTCCTTACGAACTTGTTGTAGTTTTACAAATATACCATTTTTTTTAAAAGTCAGGGATAATATCTAAAATAAATAACTTCAAAACATCAGATCATTTCACACATATATAAAAAGAGCGTGCGCGTTCTCGCGTAAAAGTTTTAAAAAGTACGTTACGTAAAACTTAGCTATTTTGTGTTAATATTTAGTATCAAATAGCAAAATGTGAAAAAATTTTGATTTGTATTGGCATTGAGGAGAGTAAGATCATTAGAGGACAGTGACGTAATGTAAATCTCCGTATTGCGGGAGGGGGCAGTGTTCTAGGGGCCCAAAAACCCAATGGTATGGTTCTGTAATCCTTTTTAAGGCCCAGAAGGCTTGGGACTCCGAACCTGACTTCAATAACTGCAGAAATGCATGTTCTGTTATTTATTACAGCATCACAAAAAATTTCCCAATCATATCATTTTTATAAATTTTATTTCTTTAGAATAATGTACTAGTAAGTATAAACAGTAAAACATCGTTTGACACGAAACTGAGGGGACTGAAACATTTTTTCGTATTAAAAGATATGTATCAAAAAAAAAAAAACCATACATTCAACAAAATTAAGTTTATAAGTGCACATTTTATTTACATAGATATGTTCAATTTTCTCTTTATTTTGACCGTAAAATACGGCGTATAACGCGCATTTTTAACACAAAAAATATGATCGAAATTTACGGGTGAGCGTTATACGCCGGGTATAAAAAGATGAGCATAGAAAAAAAATTATACCTCTACATAATGGAGAAATAGTTTCTTTGAAAGAAATAACATTTATGAACTTGAAGGGAAATAGTTGTAGAAGTACACTATTTTTTACTAAAGCCTGGGAAATAATACCTTAAATTTATGACTTCAAAATATTAGAGCATTGCATAAGTACATTTCAGGTTTCTTTGTAAAAAAGGGGGTGCACGTTACACACACACAGCGAATATACTTAAAAACTAAAAATTGCTGCTTGAAAGTATAGGTGTATGTTATACACCGGATTTTACAATAATTATTGTTGATAATGTAGAGTTAGCAATGCCAAAATCTTTACAGATTTCCGTTTTCGTCTTCTGTTTTTGATCAATAGCCTAAGAAGGTCCATCTGGGAGTGAAATAGGAGAGCCTGGGCTCTTTACCATTGGGCTCATAAAAAAATTCTAAAATAGAAAGAAAAAAATGCGAACCAAACTCACTGATTTTTCTCACACTGTGATGCACTTCACCGAATTCCCAACCAAACTGCTGAGAGACGAGATGCTAATGTGTGGTTTTTGTAGAGGTATATATATGGTGAAAGTAGCGTATATAAAAAATTGGCTCATGTCACAGGCTATTCCGAAGGTATTTCAAAAACAAGTTAAACCTCCTTTCTACGAAACATGTGAAACATTCACTATTTCAGTTCACACCTCTGTTTTTTTTTTTTCCTTTTTGTGTTCATTCCCAGAAGGGGAATCTTTTCGTGTTAAGCGCTTTTTGTTTTGCGTTAAGAGAAAATTAAAGTTAGATAAATTTTTTAAAGGATTTCTACAATACTCCATCTCAGTTCAACTTGCCAGCGTTGAGAAAGGTGTACAATGTACCAATCTACTTGAAAAATAGCTCTACTTTTTTTGTTTTGAATTTAAATAAAAGAAAATAGATAGAAATTTGTAAAAAAAATTGCATACGTTGTAGCAATTTGCTTATTTTTACGTTGTAGAAATGTAATTATTTTTTAGACAAAGTTAATTCATTCAGTCAATAGCGCAACGTTATGAAATTCCAGTTTGGCTGAAAACCGATTTTCGACGCCAACTTTTGCCATTGTTGTAACAATAACATTATTATAACAATGCAGACATATCAAAGTTGGCGCCCAAAACTAGTTTTTTTAACGTTTTTATTTAATATCTTTTTAATTAATTGCAATATCGGAATATAAATGGTCAAAACATGCATTGTCATCCAAACTAAACGTGTATACAAAATTTCACCTCAATGGGTTGAAGATACCAGCTTCAAAATTGAGTTGCAAGATTCCACCCGAACAAATTACATACATACATACATTGTAAGTTAAATAAAAGGTTGTAATAATAATAAAATAGCATGCAAATATCTCGTAGTTTGTCGAAAGCGTTGTATTATTTCGAGTAAACCTATATTTCATCTTCAGCGTTTTCGCTTTATAAACGTATTTCATTGTCGTCAGGAAGATAAGTAAAGGTTTTGTAACACATCTTCAGTCTTACCGTAGCATTATGCAAAATTATAAGCTAGAATTATCTGGTGGGTTTTTTTTTTTTTTTTTTTTTTACAGTTTTGGTCCTCAAATTTTCGCCTCCGCAGTAGTATTCATTGGTCATCATTTTTTTCTTCTTGCGTATCGCTGGCCATTATTAAAAGTTCTGATACGTTGTACCCCCAAAATAAGCAAAGATACGATAATCTTCAACTTGTTTCTTTCTGTTGTTCTGTGGTGTTATATTTTTTGTTTCAATATTTTGAATGCAGTTATAATATTAAACTGACATAATGTTGTTGATTACCTTTTCTTTAATAACTAAAAATTCCACAATTGGAATCTCAGCAGTAGACGTAAATGAAAGCTTTTCCGATTACTTATAGTATACTCCGTCTGAAAAACGAATTTTTGAGGCTATATTAGAACGTCAAATTATAACAGTTTTCTTCCAGTTAAGAATGCTAAATTCTTATTGCATTCTTCTCGTATTATGAGTCGAGAATTCACAATAAAAATTTCTAAAATACAGAATGCGCAAACAAAAAAAGTCATCTAAAGATTTTTAAAGGCGCAAATTTCGCATTTTATTTCAAAAACGACTGAACTACACAATACTTCTAAAAAAAACGTGTTCAATGACCTTACGATGTCTCTGTTGCTGCTTTTCTCCATCCACACTCACTACATTCCAGTTACTTCAGCACTCATCGGCCTCTCGTGAAGTGTTCTGAATTCTTTCTACTGTGAGATTGATGTTTCGAGAGATCAAGAAGAAAACAAATCGAAGCTAAATGTCAAAATTCTCTAATTCTTTTATTTAATACTAGCTGAAAAAACCGTTCGCACGGGTTAAATTTTAAAAAAATAAAATTCAGCTTTTTTTTTTGCAAACATGATATATTTTAAAGAGGGTTGAGCCATTTCAGGGTAGTGTATCCAAAAGTTAAAAGTAATTTTTTTTATAGTGTTCACATTGAAATTTTGCTTAACAGTAAAGAATGATTTCATAAAAACATATATGTGAATGTAAGAGAGAAAGTTAACATGCTAAAAAGGTAAATAGGTATGGAAATATAAATAAAAATTATAACAGAAAAGTAGTAATAGCAGCATATTTCTGCTATGGGAACTATGAGTAAAACAACATGAAATATATAAATCAGAAGAAAAAATTAATTATGATAAACCATTTCACTAAAATACTATCATTAAAAAAAATTAGGAAGTTTTCAAATGGAAAAAAATTAAATTAGTACAAACTAAAATTTAAAAAAATATCTAAAATAGGCCTATATTACAAAAAACTATTAAATTCACTGTAGCATTAAATTACATGAGGAATGGATGTAATACTATCCAACATCTATATTACATTTAATATAAAATTTAGATGCAATACAATTGTAAAAAAATTAAATTAGCAAGAACCAAAATAAAAAACCCATCTAAAACAAATTAAAAAGTCCTACATAAAGAACAATTATGAACCTAATGAGAGAAATAATAAACCTTGTTGATAAAAAATTAATTTTTAAACAATACTTTTTTGAAATATTTCGATTAAAAATTTTGTTTTTCAGTCGCAAAGAACAAACAAATGAGAAAATACAATGATGAATGATTAGTGATCATTGAAATATATCATATATGGACAGTATTATATGTATAAATTATATGATCTTCATTATACTAAATGAGGAACATATCAGAAGCTAAGTTAAACTGTGATGCAATGAGAAGTAAAATCGCATCAACATTGAATTTTAAAAAAATCCAAAGAGAAATATGAGAAAATTGTATCACAAGTGCATCTTTTTTCCACAAACATTTTTGGATCACAAATGGTATAAATAAATTTATATATTTGAAGATTGTCAGAAGCAAAATTAAGGCATGATATGCCATGTGACAAACAATCTGATCAACATTGATCATCAACTGATGCGTTTTCCTGAAATGATGAAAATATGGTATTTGCTGATGAAGAAAGAAAAGCAGTAATCTTTTTTTCAACCAACAAAAAATGTCATAGAAATGCATGCATATGTAACAATGCGTATGTATAAAATCTTCAAAAATCTATACGAAGAACAGATTGTCAAAAGGAAAGTTAAACCATGATGCAACCCAACAAAAAATTGCATTAACTCAGAATTTTAAAGTGCAAAAGAAAATTACTTTGTTATGCATTCAATCACACTAATAGTTTCCGTGAAAATCTTGATGAATAAAGTTAACTATCTTTCCATGAGATCAAAAGATGAGTTCTTATCGGTTATAAAAACTATGAGACCAAAAAATAAAAAAAGCAACATGTAGAACATATGCCAATATCTACTTAATAACATGTTTGACAAAAATGGAAGGTAGTTTTTTCAAATTTTGTGCCAATCTGTTTATAGCAATTAGTTTAATTGAGTACTATTTTTTTTTGTTACACTGCTAGCTAGGATTTCTACTTTATTATTATAATAAGTGAGATTTAGAATTTGCCGATGATTTAAGAAAAGCAATAGTTTTTTTCAGAAAAAAACTTGGTAATAGATTTTTTTGAACATAATAAAAGCAGACAAAAAATGAATGTAATTCCATTGTATAAAAAATCCACTGATATTTGTGTTGATGAATGAGCAATTATTATCAGTACTTACGTATTAATGTCACCGCAGCCAAATTGGCATCTCATGAACCGCACCATTTTCTGCCAAAATCTGACCGTGTGTGTGATCAGTTTTTCACATATAAAATATGTTAGAATCTTCGTTGTTTTGACATGAAAGTGTGATTTGCGTGGCACCAATTTTGCTGCGGTGACGCTAATACGCGAGTACCTTATAATCTAATGATTCACAAATCATTTTTTGGCTTAAAAACAATTTTTTTAGTCATAGTATAACATAATTAATGTAAACTATAACAATAAGCAAGAAATTTAAAGTTTAGAAAACAAACAAATATAAAACTGTGTGTCCCTAAAATACAAATTATAACAATTTAAATTAAAATACCCAAAACAGAAAAACTAAGCCCTAATTTGGATGAAATTACCATAACCACAGCTCTGAACAAACAAAACACTCACAGAAAGTCTTAAACATGAAAAATTGAAACAGAGAAAAAATAAACATAAATATATATGAAGTAACCTTACATATAGTAGAAATTATGACATTAATTCAAACTAAGAAGCAACCTTAAATATAAAAATAAAGGTCTAATTTTAAGGGAACTATCACAAACGGCTTAAAACAAAAAGAAAATATGTCAGAAAATCTCATACGTAAATAAAAATTTGTATTCTTACGTATTAGCATCACCACAGCCAAACTGGCCCTAAACACAAATCACGCTATATCCCAACAAAATCTGACTGCTTTTTTTTTATATAAAAACACGTAAGAATCTTTGTTGTTTTGATATCAAGGAGCGATTAGCATGGCGCCAATTTGGCTGTGATGAAACTAATATGCAAGTGTCATAAATTCTAACTTAAATCACGATATTGGCAATCTGATAATCCCAATTAGTTTGAATGGAGTGTCATCTTCTATGGTACTTGCATATTATCGCAACCTATTGGCGATATTACATGAAATGAAGCATATAGTTGTAAATTTGGCGTGTTATTAATTAAGTTGACAATTTTTGCAATAATGCGTAAGTACCAAAAAAGGTTATTGTTTTTTACCTTTATCGGCAAATTCCATGTTTCATCGATGTAGCAAAATAGTACCAGAATCTAGCTTGTAACAAAAAGCAAAGGTACTGACGTATTATTTCAACAATCGCCAATTTGCAATAATATGTGCATATGTGAGACACTGAAATAAAAAAATATAGCATTAATTTAAAGTAAAAGTTATCGAAAACAAAAGAAAATTAAGCCTAAATTTTGCCAGAAAGTCTTAAAATATAAAAAATTTAAACATGAATAAAATAAACGTAATTATATATGAAGTAACCTAGCATATAGTAGAAATAACATTAATTCAAACCGAAAAGCAACCTTAAATAGATAAGCAAAGGTCTGATTTTGATGAAATACCATAAACAGCTCATAAAAAAAAGAACACGTCAGAAAATCTTATACGTAAATAAAAATTTGTATTCTTATGTATTAATCACCGCAGTCAAAATTTGCCCCATTCAAATCGTGCTATTTCCCACCCAAATCCTACTGATCTTTCTTTTTCATATAAAAAACGTAAAAATATTTGTTGTTTGATATCCAGGAGAGATTCGCATGTCACCAATTTGGCTGTGGTGACGCCAATAGGTACCTAAAATTCTAACTTAAATCACGATAGTGATAATCCCAATTAGTTTGAATTGAGTGCCTTTTCCTTTTTGTTTTCGGCAACATTTTTGTACTATTTTACTACACCGATGAAACCTGGAATTAGCAAATAAAGGAAGAAAAGCAACCTTTTTTCAGACCGAATTGTCATGCTATTAGGATGGAAGTAGGCAAGACGTACCGCTAAAGTGTACTGATATTCAGGCGATGATTTAGTTCACAACTTTTCTTTCTTTGGGGATGGCTACCTTCTGTTGTTGTGATATCAACATCAGATGAGTGGTAGCCCAAGCACAACCGTAGATTGATAATACCACCAACATTCAGGTTATCAAGAATAAGGAAAAGTAAACGTGCAAACCCAAGGTCCTTACAACTGTTTAGTACCAAAATATAAACAAATGTTTTTGCATTATTGACTCTAAGAATAACATAAAATTAATAAACAACATTTGGGAAGCAAAAATTTTTCAGATACAGCAAAAAAGTAAAAGAGTGTAATCAGGCTTTTTTTATGCTCATAGTACAGCTAAGATTAATCAGGAGCATAAAGTGAAATAGAACATTTTAAAAGTGTTCACAACAATAAAAATAGTAGCTTTAGGCCTTGGAAGATGGGTAGTTGTTCCATTACGCAATCAACATGCATTATTACAAACCACAAAAGTACATAAGAAATAACTATAAACAAAAATTATACACAGATACATAAATTTAATACGGTGGCCAAACTTAAGTATCGCCCACTCACGTTGGAGATTACAATCCATCTGAGGTTCATATCATAACACAGGTTGTCGGCGCCAAAGTTAAACTTAGAACTAAATGACATCGCCTGAACATCAGTACACTATAACGGTACATATTGCCCCATTCCATCCGTATAGAATGACCATTTAGTCTGAAAAAGTTGTTCTAAAAATACATCCTTTTTTTTAAGGCGATATGGTACCACTTCACAATTTTTTTTTTTTTTTAATATCTGATATTTGGATTTAATTGTACTTTTTAATGGTTAATATTTAATAATAATTCAATACAAAACGATTTAAAATTGTTGTAAAATTTTCATAAAATCTAAATTTTTGAACTTTTTTAAAATTCTTTAGGCTTTTTTAATTGTCTCTTTTCTTTCAAAAAATTTTTTCCAAGTACCTTATAATATACTACATAAAACTGTGCATGGGTTTTTTTTCTGCTGCTTTTCTTTAATTTTTCATTAATTTTTTTTTTGTTAAACACTTCCAAATATTCTCAAAAAAACATTAATTTTGATTTTGAATTTTTTAGAAGTGCAAAACATGTCAGAGCAAATTCCATGCACAGTTTTACAAAACATACATTTCAGAACATGTATAAAACATTTCAAACTCATACTTCAATTATCAAAAAAGCCTTAGGGTTTTGAATAATGGTATATGTACAAAAATTCAACATGGAGAAAAATGAGTTTGAAGTTTTCATTCCATGATATAATATTCATCGAATGTCTGAAACTTTTATGAAATGTTAATTAGCTTACTTAAAACTGCTTACCATAAGAAATTGCACAAATGTAGAACAATTAAACAGTATACTGCCATCAACGAATGAAAGATCAATATTTCAAAAAACTTTATCTTAATAATTATAAAAAATAATAATAAATGCTCACACTTCAGAGTTAATTCCATGCTCAGAGCTAATGCACAACATGTACAAAAGATGTTTATGCCTTTATTTTTTATTTCCATGATTTTAAAAGCCTTCGCGTGTTAAATATTGTACACGAATGAAAGCAAAATCAAATAACAATTTATAGGTAAAATATATCAAAATCTAAGAACTGCATATGTGCATTTGTTAAATAAATATCTTAAAATATTTTAATAATAAAAGAGTTGAATTTCACACACATGGGATATATATATCACCAAAAACAAATATATAAAAATGGGAGAGTTTTTCTATTCTTGCGAATTCGATTTTTAATTATCTGAGTTATCAAAATGAGATTTAGTATTTGTGCTTTGGGAGAATCCATTTTGAAGTTTTAATTTCATTCATAATAATATCATAAAAAGCACGCACAGCTTTTAAATCTTGACCAAATCCATTTGCTCCCCCCCCCCCAATAAACAATACACAAACTAGAATTTTTGTATGAATTGTTACTTCATATTTAATGTCAGTCTCATTTACGCACGGTAGAAAAATAATTAATTTATTTTTATCAGGCTCTTTTCTAGCAGATTATCTGAAATGTGGGCATGGTAGTTGCTCTCCAGCATCAAATATTGCTCCATAACATGATAAAAAAATGCAAGTAAAGCTTTGAAATTTGGCAGGCATGTTTATAAAGATTCGAGGTATCAAATAAGCCAATAAAAAAAATTCGATAGTCTGATGATTTTTAGGGTACCATATCGTCTGAAAGTAGCGAAAAAGATACAATACGTTGTGAATGTGAATCAAATACAAAAATCTGCTGTTATCAAATTAGTGTTGCCAATCGGAAAAATGAAATTTAGAAAAAAAAATTTTTTAGGACTATTTTTTCGAAAAACTAATGTAATTCCTCCTCAAAGAGTTAAAAAAACGAATAAATAAATATATTTACAATAAAATGTGCTAAAATTCCCCCCAAAACTGCTCAAAACAATAAATTTTCGCAAAGTTAAGACTTGACACGGCTGATGACGTCATGCCTCCATTAAGCTGGAAAATCGCTTAAAAATTTAATTTAAAAAAAAATCTAAAGCAAATTTCGAAAAAAAAACTCTTCGAGGTGAATAGCATAATGACCTATAGCTTCTGCATGCCTAGTTTCACAAATCTGGGTTGCTTAATTTGGCCGGAACAGCTGAAAAATACAAATTCTTCTCTGATTAGCTGGAAAATCGCTTAAAAATTGAATTTGAAGAGAAGAAAAAAATCTAAAGCGAATTTTGAAAAAAAAAAACTCTTTGAGGTGAATAGCATAACGACCTATAGATTCTACATACCAACTTTCATACTTCTAGGTTGCTTAATTTCGCCGACGCTCAAGTGACGCGGATGACACCTGAGCTGCCCCCCCCCTCTCCCAACTACCACACCACACCAACGGGAGGACGTTTGAGCTCTCGACAGATTTAGCGTGCATCACTCCCCTAACGGCGGGTCTTTAGTGGTACTGGGATAGAACTCACGACACGCTAGCCATGATCCGATGCCTAGACCACGTGGTTACCGCGGCCACAATATTTTTACAAGAGATTCGTTAATACGGTATAAAAGCTAATAATGCAGTTAAATAAAATTAAAGCAAATTCTTCAAGTTTAAACAAAAATAAAACCTTCAAGTTGTTGCCATCTGTATTGCTAGCTTGTGTACAATGTAGACGACATTTTTTGAAATAAGATTATTGCAATATCTGTGTGCACAAAATTGAGGAATTTGAAAAAAAGTAAAAATTATCTTGGATATTTAAAAATCTTCATAATAAAAAGAGCTGCGTCAAATATTTTCGACTAATATATTTTAAAAAATGAATTATTTAATACGAGGAAAATTGTGTAATATACCTATGAACATACCTTTATTTTTAGTAACACACATAAAAAGGATATAACAGTTTTTAAGAAAAATTAGCACGAATTCCCTTCCTCGCTCCTCTAATTCAATACAGGAAATCACTCATGAAAAAAAGGCATAAAAAGTACTTCTGAAAAGAATCTGATAATTCGACTACGAGTGAAAATATTAATTACTAGAAAAAAGAAGCATCGTGAAAGAGAACATCTCAGTCACATCAGTAGAGTAACGTACACCTCCGCACCACGGCTGGGGGAGGGTCAAAGGTTATGATTTTGCAATCCTTTGTAAGATCCGGCTTGGGCCCCTAAAGTTCTCCGTTACGCTACTAATCAGCATCTATTCAATACGAATAAATATCTCGTTGAAGAATTATAGAGTAACTAGCCCAGTCGAGCTTTATTCCTTGAAATGTAAGTGACTGTGATGTTGCTAACATTTGCCCATTGGTAATTAAACCAATAAATGTGAAAATCTTTCCATTCCCTTTCATCGTATATATTCTTTTTTCATTTCTTTGCAGCCAAAAAAATTACATTTATTACAATATC
The DNA here is from genome assembly GCA_019973975.1 of Trichonephila clavata. Classification (NCBI taxonomy): domain Eukaryota; kingdom Metazoa; phylum Arthropoda; class Arachnida; order Araneae; family Nephilidae; genus Trichonephila; species Trichonephila clavata. The sequence goes on along the minus strand of BMAO01012665.1, from coordinate 53,520 downwards.
TTTTTATTATTTTGTTATTAGTTCCTCTTAAATTAGGTATCACTTCCCGAATTAAAAAAAATTAGTTTAAAGTTGAATTCTCAATGACTCATTGACATAGTTCATTTACGTTCTATTTACCAGTCCCATAATGGATGTTGGACACTGATTTCTTAATTTTCAAACACTTAGTAGCGTAACCAGTGCCCATTTAAACTCATTTCGGGCCCTGGGTGCAGAAGATCCACGGGCTTCCTTGGCACAGGTGGATCGGAATTTATAACCCGAAAATCTGGTTAAGTCCAGTTTATCCAGGTCCCTGGGCCCCCAATGGATAAACCGGCACTGGGAGGAACAGAGAATATTAGGGACCCTGCTAAGTCAGGTTTTGGGTTCCAAGTCCAAATATATACGTGGCGTCAGTTAGGCTTTGGGCCCCCTAGAACTCTGCCCCCCCCTTGATGCGGGGGTGTAAGTTACGCCATTGCAAATACAGTGAAGTCCGGACAACGACAACTAAGCTGGCATCCGAATATCCAAATTTCCACTCCAGCGTGAGGATTTTGAATCCCAATTGATATAACGTACATCACACAACTCCGTTACACTATAGGAAATTTCTCACGGAAATTTTGGACTCTCCTTCTCTGCCGAAACGGTATTGTAACCGGAAAAATCGTTTGCGGGTGAATGGGGAGGTTACTCTTTCAATAGTTGCACACACAAATACTTTTTCAATAGTTGCAATATCGGACCAAAAGTTCAATATCGGTATTAGAAATTTTAGGGGGGGGGGACACACAGGTGGTTTTTTGTTTTTTTTTTACTTGCCAGTTTTATTAGAGAGTGTAAATATCACAAGAAATAATTTGTAACTTATTACTTATAACTTTATGTAAAGAATCACAAAAAAAATAAATAAATAAATAAAGGAACATCTTATTTATTTAAATCACAATAAAGTGAAAATATCACTATTCAGTTTGTGGTACTATTACAAATTTTTGAAATGTTCTTAATGTTTTTAAAAAGTTAAATGTTTGAAAAGTGTTCTTAAAAAAACATAATGCATGAATTATACTGTCATTAAATCTGGAAAATAATTTTGTGCAAAAATTACCAGTCGAAGAGTGTAGATGTCGAAAACGATCTTTCGGCATCTACACTAGTTGATGATGGTACTGTTAGCAATGAGCGATATACTTTTTCCAAGTATTTACCTCTAAATCCCTCATCTTCAAATAAATCGATTTCTCGTCAGATAGCTGATTTCTGTACTTGTTATTTTGCTTACTTGAGTTTTTTTTAGCTATCGCTAATTCAAATTTTTGTTCAAGAGACAGTTCCTTTTCACTATTGACATTAGTGTCATCATCATCTTCGATAATTGTACCGAATTTTTTCAGAATGTGGATTGGTTTGTGGGTAAAACATTTTAAGAAAATTTACTGTAAACCTGATCAAATTTGACTTGGTTAGTCTCTTTTCTTCTTTTTTCTTTTTAAAATGATTGTAATTTGTAAATACCGTAAGACATTATCTAATTCGGTATGCCTTTCTTTCGTGCGATTTTTCAATGTAATATATAATTCTTCAAATAGTGATGTGTGCGGTTCTTTCAGTGACTGCAACATGAAATTTATTGTTGCATTAGCTGTTAATAAATTCGAATCTCTCCGACATAATGCCTCAACAACCAGTTTTATTGGAAGTAGAGCTGATACAGTTCCGGATATTAAGTCGAATTCACTATTGGAAAAATTAATTTGCAGCTTTAAGTCGATCATTGCCTTTTTGATTGGATTTTACAGTTTCAAAAGTCGTTTCATTATTAGGAGTAAACAGTTCTAGCGTGTTTTAGAATCTAATATTAACATATGCTCTGTTGTTTTTTTTCAGTTAGTATATATTTTTGTAATAAGGCATTTTTTAGGGGAACGTTTCAATATCTTTATTAATTATAGAAAGAACTTTATTAATTATAGGAAGCTATTCTTGATAAGTTAATATCCTCATTAGCAATATCTTCAACATTTACATTGTCATTATCTTCATTATCAGTATCACTCTCTTCAAAGTCGGAATCCGAAGTTTCTATATCCACAGTATTTGAATTCTTTTGTTCCTTATATTTTTGGAATAATACATCTATATATTACTCCCCCCCCCCAATTGAATTCCATGAGCATAGCACAATTGCTGATTTGCACCTATCATTACTCCATCAGTCGTTATAGATACAATATCTTCTTTCATGGAGGATCCATATTTCGCTAATTTAGATTTAAGCACTTCCACACATTTTTCAGCTGGCATACTTCCCGAGACATGTGTAAGTCCTATATTCCAGAGTTTTTTTTTCTGAATGAATATTTATATTTAAATAGTTTCTTTTCTTATACTCGTCCATTCATCAAAGGTTTATATTTTTCACCATTTACTTTTAATTGTATTAGCTCGTATTTCAAAGAATTGCGAACACCGTTACTGTAGTTTATAACAGTTCTTCTTACAGTATTAATCGATGTTGGTAGATTTTTAAAACCTATGGTGGATAGTGATTTTCTTAATTCAGTAAAAGTGCAAAACACTCGAAATGGCAAACCATCTAATGCTGTTATTTTACTTATAATTTCATCCAAATTATCTTTTTTTTTTTCGAAATAATCTACCTGACGGCTTGGGCTTAGAAACTGTGCTTAAATTTGTACCTTCATCGCAATTAGATTATCTCCTCTTTAAAAAATTTGTATCATGTTTCGTTTTTAAATGTGTATGGAGTCAGCTTGGATATCCTCCATCCACTTTAATAACTCTAGAACCTTTTTTACACTGTGCCATCATATTATTTTCGTCATATAATAATGAAACCAAACCGAAGTATTATCAACTGATTTTTTCTGTTTTTTAAAGTTATTCTTATTCATTATTGTGGGTTATTATTTATGAGTATATATATAATGAATCTGAAAAACATTTTGAACCCTTAAGTATGATACAATGTAAATAACAAACTCGCCAATTTAGAAAATATCAACAACAACAAAACAAAAAACGCTTTTTTCTTCACAAGTATCACCTTTTCTTCACCTTGGTTTCTCAGATACGAATATTAGACTGCGAATCCTGTGCAAGTGCAAAATCGCTCTGAGCTGTAATAGGACAGTTTTGTCCTTGAATGATTCAGATACTTTATAACTTCGCTTGATTCTACGATGCAACTTTGTATTCACAGTGTAATTAATTGCGCCCGTTAGGTAGACATTTTAATAACAGGTGTTGATGAATGAATGAAGCCAGATGAGCTTGGATATATTATTCCTCTTTCAACGAGAACTTAGTTAGGAGTAGTGTATTTAGTTCCTTTTGTCAGAGAAATAATTTATATGTGTCTATATTTTAAAGTTCAGATTAATAGTCTTTTATCCTGTTCTATCTGGCAATGAAGAAATCAGATGATGGATTTAATGAGTTGCCTTAGAACTGTAGAACCAGCTAGGGAAAATAAAAGTAAGAACAACGGAATGAGCAGAATACAAAGACGTTTAATATCTTCACCTTCTGAAATGGATGTAAAATTATTTCATTTGTAAAATGTTTTAATCATTGTGCAATAATTAACACTATAACATAAACACAAAGACGTATAATATTTTGCTACGTTGGCGATCCCTGAACATATAAGAAACAATTTTAAAAATTTGTCAGGTTGTTTCACAAGCAACTTGTAACCGCACTTCGTGTTAAAGCAATTAAAGGCTACTAAACCTACGCATATCAACAATTTAGATTTGTAGAAGTCTCTTGAGTGTCGATTTAACGGAGGACATTTGGCTGACTTTAACTGAGCTAAATTTAAGGCAAGACAGAAAAACCCGGGAAAAGTTTATTCTTTTAGAAATTAGCCGCAGAAATAATGTGAGCTTTTTTTTTTCTACCTGCCCTTTAGAAGCTCGGGACTCAATATCCGCCAATTATTTCATTACTACAATCAAGGATCACGAGACGTAGCAGGACACTAGACAATGATATTTCAAGATTTTAAAAGTTACCCTTCTAAATGTCATCAACTTTGAGACTTCTAGATCCATCTCGAAGATAACTAAATAAGTGAGAACTGTTGTCTTAGAAGTTTCAAAAAGTACAATAAAATATTCAAATCACTCAAGATGTGAAAAAAAAATTTTTTTAGATTGATAAACAATTAAAAAAACTGATCACTCTTCGTCGTCAGTTAGAGCTACGTTGCTGGAGGTACAATAGAATAAGGAACGTACGATCTGCCAGAAATCAGGTAAACTAAGTTCAAGCTGACTTACGAAGCGAAGACCGCCTTTTCTAATGAATCTCTACAATTCAGCACTATGTGGAGGAGCTGACAAATAATACAATGAAGGAACCATGTATGGTAATCCATGCATTTTTGAGTCTTGACTTCCTGAAGCATCATGGATTCACACCTGAGATCCAGAAAAATGAACTAAGTGATAGGAAAGAAATTTCCTATTTTCCTTGAGGGTAGTGCAAAGATTTCAACTTGTCCTTTCTAGCGAACGAAACAAGTCATTATTACGGCCAATTCGAAATGTTTATTTAGTTCAAGGATTTTTTTTGCATTTGCAGTTACTTGTATATATATATGCATAGACTGATCATTCCAGTTATGCTCCCCAGAGAAAAATATTTTATTGGTGCGACTATATAGTTCATCTTGAAATCAAAATTGTTCACAAACGCGAGTACTCAGGATCGGAAACAAATACAGAACCAAATAGGAATCAAAATCCTATCCCACAAGCCTGTTGTTAACATTACTAGCACTCAAATTATGGAAGAAAGGGAGAACATTAACAATCCAATAGAATGTTGAGAAATATTTAATATATTATAAATTATTTTCTAATTAGAAAAATAGCCATTGAAGAGGAAAGAAAGTGAAGATGCAATATAGTTTTTTTTAATTATATTTAAAATTACAATTTAATATACTCGGGTCCCGATTTAACGAATTCATCGGGACCGAACATTTTGTTCGTTCAAACGGGGTTATTCGTTATATCAAGGTCCAAACAAAATACAAATTTTTCTTCGATTTATGGAAATTTTACTACTAGTAACTACACAAAAAGTATCCATAGTTGGAAATTTTATACTTTTATTCAACAGCTAAAAATACTATTAGTGAATTATAACGCGTCATTACAGTTAATTGGAAATTTTAAAATACTGACTGATAGATATTTGAAAATCTTTTTGGTTCCTGACTCCCTCTTGAAAGAGTTCTTTTTTCGACTTTATGCAGAGAAGAAAATACTGTATCATTTATATCCTGCTGCGTAAAGTATGTTTACACAGTTTCCAGACAATGTAAAGCATTAGAAAATGTAACAGTTTTGATAAGAGTTTCATTATCAGTATCTGCATCAGAATCGTTATTCATTAGCTTCGACAAATCAAGTTTTATGAACTTCAGTTGCACAGTTAGGCAGTTCGTCATCAAATGTAACATTTTCGATCTTAAAATATTCTTCTACGTTGTGGAGCGGAATGAGATAAGAAAGAAGTTTCCTGTCCTATTCAAAACTTACAGGACAGGTTACACTTAAGACTCATAAACACTTGCCCAGTCTAACTCTCTGCACCCATAGTCGTAGAAATTTATCAATGACAAGAAAAATATTTTAGCAGTTGAAATAATTCGTTGTTTCGGGGTTTGTTATTCGTTAAATAGGAGTTTTGCCTCCATTTCAACCGGGAGAGAAAAATTCCCTAAATCGCGGAAATTCGTTAAATAGGGGCCCTACTGAGTATCATTAGAGCTAATATTATTTATCAAATCATATAAAATTGATATATATAGAACTTTTCTCATTTGGGGAAAGTTTTTTTAACACTTTTCTGGGCCCTTTTCCTAATTTTTATTCCTTTAATTGAATTAAATTAATTAAAGGAGCATGACAAGATCTTTAAACTTTTAATTAAAAGTTTAAAAATTCTGTCATGCTCCTGCATTAAAAGTTTTAATTAACTCTAAAAATCAAATGTACTCAAGCTTCTTTCAAACCAAGACAAATTACTCTGGTCCTGGCAAAAATTCCTTTTAATTTTTCAAGCCAAGATGAATTAAAGATTAAAAATGTTTTTTTTTGGAATTCGTATTGTACCATAAAACAAGATATCAATCATTGACACGGCCAAGTAATTTTAGCGCGTTTCTTACATGTTGCATTTTACAATAATGCAACTAATGAACTTTTTACTAACAGAAAGTAGTATTGTACCACTCCTCTAAATGTACTACTATTGAGCTGAAAAGAAACAATGACACAAATCTGTATCAGCACTATAAAAAAACAAAAAAAAAATTTTTTACAGAAGCTACAAAAGCCCGGACAAGGTGACTTAACTCCTTGTCTAGGCATAAAACTCGCTTCTATGTATTTATTCTTTTAAGTTTAACAAGGAAAAGTATATACAATTAATAATAACTTAACTACTACATTACTTAGTTTATTTAGCTTAACTAACAAAGGCTTATGGAATTAAAAAAATGACTCGTATACGTAAACACTGAAGGTGTAGTCAGTCAATTTTCCAAAGACTGCATCGATAGTGGTGCCAGAATCAGTTGTTTTTTTTTTGTGAAGATTTCCTCCAAAATGCAGGTAGATTTTTTTTTAAAAACTTTTTGCAAACAATAAATTTACTAGGTAAAATTTGAGAAAATTTTGTTATAAACTAGCGAAATTCAGGAAAATTCGGGAAAACTATGGGAAAATTTAAATATGATTCGGCTCATCTAGGGCACAAATGCCGAAAACCCGAGGTCAATTGGTTGCTTATTGGCTGAGAAAAAGGTACAAAATATGGAACGAAGACGAAATTTGCGTCCTAATAGCGCTTTTGTTCCACTACGTGAAAAACGCGCTAAAAAATTTTGCTAGTAAAAAGTATAAGGATTAAATAGGTATTATTCTTCTAAATGTTTCCAGTGAAGGACAAAATGAGCTGTGCATAGATACATTCTATAAATTATTTAGAAAATTTCTGTAACACCCACTCTTCAATGAAGGTCAAATCAAAAGTAATTGAAAATAAATAACTGAAATGCATTTGATTTTTTAAAAAATTTTCTAATGATTGAAGTATGAACCAGCCATTAACAAAGCTAAAAATAATTCTTGACACTCCTCGATTTTTCTTTTTCCTGTAAGAGCATTAAAAGGATTGATTTCCTGGTAAAATTGAAGACTGTGGAAAGTTCTAAAATATTTTTATAAAAAAAATTATCATCTGCATTTTGAGAGAGTTCATATATATATATATATATTTCTCTCTATATTCTTAATTAATACAAAGAGACTTTTTCAGTTATATCCAACTTTTGATTCAGTCATCAACTAAAAAAATACGGAAAGTATGCAATCTACTATCCTGTTTGGACTAACAAAAAAAAAAAAAAGAACTGTGTAAAATCATTTTTCTACAAAAAGTCTCTTCTACATGGGCTCTTAAATTAATGACAGAATTTCATTCCTACTAAGAGATAATAGGCCCACACAGTTAATATTTTTCAACACCACACATTTTCATGTATAAATGGTATTAAAAACTGCACACAAAATATAACATTTAAATTTTTACGCATAATTGTTACCAATAATGTGAAAAACACAAACGTAAAATCTAGTAAATAACCCATACCAAAACTTTCAAAACTGCATTTTTTAATTATAAGGGAAATTTGCTGTGTATACCCCCCCCCCCTTCTTAACAGAGTCCTGAAATGTACACATGCAATGCTGTTATGTTTTGAATTCATTTATTCGAGGAATTTGAAAAAAATGGCATAGTTCTAGAACTACAATCTTTTAAGTTCATCATGTATATCATTTCTTATTAATAGTGTTTACATGTATGGTAGAAGTCTAATTTTTTCACACAAACACATTCTCATCTTTCTTTTTCTTTTAAAGCTATCATTTTTATACCCAGCGTATAATGCGCACCAGTAAATTTCCATCTTATTTTTTTGTGTTAAAAGTGCCTGTTATCACCAGATTTTATTCTAATATATACTGTTATTGTATCAGTTTAAGGCTCATTTTGATCTTTAATCCTACCAATTTTATACCCTACTTAGTCGAATCTAAGCCTCATCCCTTATTTTCCACACGTTTTGCGAAAAAATTAAAAATTGTGTAAAAGGTTCGTCGATATCCAATAATTAACGAAAAAATTTTTAAATGAGAAATTATTTATAATTCACCAGTATTAAAAAAAAAACTCAAATGCATACATGAACCCATAATTATTCTAACCATCAGTATCATATTCCGAAAATGATTCGCCGCAGCTAACTTCGGCCTTTTCCCACACGGTGTCGTCTTACGTGCCATCCGATGCATTTGTTATGCCTTTTATTAAAGAATGTATTACAGTCTCTGTGGAATCTTTTTCCATGCAACATATCTATTCTGCAATTTTCGCCGCCCTTTCCCTCTTACAGCATTTGTATTGTAACTGGCAATAGTTTAGATCGAAAGTCCAGTACAAATTGAGCAATACTATCCACTATTTGAGAATATCTTCCATTTTTTGGTCCAGTGAGATTGTTGAACATTAACAAGCAAAAATCACATTTTGTTTATGCCATTGACGTATATTTGTTTCATCTACGTCAAATTTTCAGTGGCCACTGCCTTCATTTTCATACTTGCGTCATAGTGAACTCATCTTGATGCTTTTTCCAATACTTTGATGTTTAGGTGATTAATAGAAATTTCCTAAAGTAGACAGATAATACTGAAGATAAACTGTTGAATGAGAGGAGTCATCGATGCAAGTGGCCAGAATGCACAGTTACATTTTTCATTTTGAAAGAGGTGGAAACTCAATTTTCTTCATCCAACAAATGTTTTGCCTTCAATTCTAAGACTTATTTAATTTTCAGCAGCATTAATACTGGAAAAATAGTGCGGCTTAGATTCAAGTAAACACGGAAGTTATCTTTAATTATTTTTTTTTATCTACAACGTAGTTATTTTACTTAATTTATTAACTTAACTCAGTGGCACAACAGCACATGAGGGCCAAAGCCTACTGTGCCCAACTCAGTATACATGACCTTGGGCCCTGAGGTGCATGAGCAGATGTTCCAGTCTGATGTGATTTAATGTATTATTTTTATTTAACCTATTATTTGTCATAAACCAAGGAGAAGGCGTAATATGAATTTTTTTGTTTTTAAAATTTCAAAGATATTTTAATTTTATTGCATAAAACTTTTAGGGGGCAATTCATTTTGGAGGACAATTAAAATAAGTGAATCAGTCTAATGCTTGTTCATTATGACATGATTTTCTTCATTTTGACATCCTCCATATATATATAATAGAAAGTCAACTGTCTCAATTATCACATACTGCCCTGATGAAAAGTAGAATGAATAATATTTTTATTCAAAAATGCATTGTTCTCCTAAGCCAATTAGAAATAAGAAAATATTCTTTTTTAACACCCTTGTTTCATAAGAAAATAAAGAATTTAAAAAATCTTTGACTGTGCATAAAAATAAAAACATCTGTAAGAACTGTTTTGGATATTTTCAAAAATTACTTTGGCATTAAAAGCATAGGATATTTAAAAACTTTTACATAAAACAACAGTTGTTGAAGAAAGGTTACTACTGCTCTCCTGATTCATTCAAATACATCCACTTTAATAAATTCAAATAATAGAGTTTTAATATATCTAAGCAATCAATGACTCTGACAGAGTTGCTTAACTCATTATATAAAATTGAAAGAACATAGGTTCTAAAAGCCATATTTTCGATAAAGAGATATTTATTTAAAGTATTTCAAAAATTTACATAAAAATTAAACCAAAACCTAATGTAATGAATATCATAACACAAAGGAAATATTTAATTAACTTTGAGATTTTAATTTAAATAGTGTTTAGCATTACTTATAATGTCCATTCACAAACTCAGAAATTTAACAAAATTAAAAACTAAAAGAATGATTTTTTTTTAAAAAGTACTTTATTTACAGATACTTTATAAAAGCAAATAAATATATCTTTAAAGTTCTTACATCTCTTCAATTCAATCCTAAAAAAAAAAAAAAAAAAAACAAGAACAATGAATTAAAAATAATGCATATAAAGTAAAAATATACTACGTTAGAACTAACAAAATCATACAACTATAATAGACTGTTTCATTTTTTAACTTAATGTACTCTGTGTTGTGTGTGTGTCACATCTAATTCAAGATTCCTCACTTAGATAATGATTAATATAAGATTTAATTATGTATTAACATTTTTACAAGCATCATTCACCTTAATGTCATCAGTTAATCCCCTTTCTCTCTCAACAAAATTGTCTCATTTTTTATTCGCACACCTTGTCAAGTTGTCTTGTTTTTTTATTGTCAGGTAGGTCCTAACACAACTTATAATTAAGTTTATAAGCTAACTGATTTATAAAGAGAAGATCTCATTAAAAATGCCATTGAAAAGCATCAACTAAATGGCACTGCTTTATATGGCATTGAACAAGATGCGTGTAAAATCAATGGCAGTTGAGCTACAATGTGCGAATGTAATACATAATTGAAGGGTTGGACCGTCCTAATAATAATTGAGTCAAATCTAATCCACATTTTTTTGTTTGTGCCCAAAATAAAAGTATCAAAGATTTGAAGCGGAATTATTTGAAGTATTACCTTTTTTAATAGTTTGACAATCTATGGTACAGGTAAGCCTCCTTTAATGCGCTACTTGTGCAATGCGATTTCGCTGCAACACGTTTCAGATATTGAGTATTTTTTTCCATAACGCGGTTTAAATTTTCCTACATATTCTATTGTTACATATTCTATTATGCTTCAAATAAAAAAATTACATAAAGTGGCATCACTGTAGATTTTTTTCAACACTGGCAACCCTTGACTGCTCGAATTATCGAAAAAAAATCAATCAGGTAAACTACGCATTTCACAATTCACTTTTTCTGTTAATATCTACGCGTCACTTGTGATTTGCTTTACGTGGTGTTTATATCTCCTACAATGCGATTTCTTATAACACAGCTTTTTTGGGGAACGTATCTACCGCGTTGTAGGAGGCTTACCTGTACTAAGACTATGCTTATGGTTGAAATAAGAACTTAAAAATATTTTATTTTAAATTTAATATTGATAATTGCAATCTAGAGTATATTTTTGTACATCAATACAAGATGACGGCAGAATGATTAAATGGAGTGACTATTGATCAACATTGCACACCAAAGTAACACAAGGGCTATTGGCAACGGATCTTGGTAATTTTTAATTGCAGTGAAGTTGTAGATCAAAACAGAAACAAACTACTTTGAAAACAATAGTTTCTTAACTCTTGAAGAAGACAATTTAGTAAGGAAAGGAAAGAATTGCACAAATTGCGTACATTGTTAGAAAAAAGAAATTCAAAAGAATTAGATCTCATTCATTCATTCACTGAAACTGCATCTTTCTTAAGACCCAGTTAGTTCAGAGGAATATTAGGAAAAATGTTCTCAAACCATAAAAAGAATTAAGAGGGGATACTTCTAATAAAAATATCCATGAAAGCAGGTTTAATCAGAAAGGTGCTCAAAATTACATAGAACTTTTTAAACTGATGTTAGAAAAATATTCAGGTGACCTTAAAATTCAAGGAATTTTGGAGCAGTTACGAAAACACTTCAGACAAAAGTGAGTCTTGGTACAACAGAAAAATTTGCTTATCAAAAAGCATTAATCAGAGGTGTAACAAGTAATGTAGTAGCTTTTATCAGAATTGAATGAAAAGAACTATAAGAATATAAAAACTTTAAAATATTTGGGGGAAGGGGTGAGACATAATTAGTCAACTCAAGAATAAGCTATTTATGTTAGAACCAGTTAAGGATCTCAAACAATATTAAAGTTTTATTTGATTAAACAAAAATAGCAGTTTGAAATTTAGTTGGTCAGGGATTTATGAAGGGATTATCTTGTCAGTTATTAATGCATGTACAGTTAAAATCAATTCCAGAAGAGTTTATACTAGAATTTAACCAATGGAAAAAATCAAAATAAAGAGCAAGGGATTTATCGGACTTCAGAAAGAACGAAATAATTTTGCGACTCGTCTAATTTACATAAGAAAAAATACTTCTATGTGCTTCAAACATGCAAAATACAATAACAAAAATAGTGTCCAGAAATGCACACACAACTTCCAGTTTTAATTCAGTTGACAATCAAATGCATTTTTTGTGAAAAGTACCATAAATCACTTTTCTTGCAATAAAAGCATTGGAGAAAAATTGTATACTTTACTTTGCAAAAATTGTTGGTATATTTGTTTTCTAAGATTTGACATTGTACAAAAAGTGACAAAAAATAATTGTTTAAAAGAAAATCTTAAATTACAATGAATCAATATGTACATATTATTCAAATTTAAACAAAACACACAAATGGCTTTAAATCAAATTGCGCATCAAAAATGTGGAAAAATTTGATAAATAAAAACTTAATTTTTAATTGTTGTAGAATATTCAGATTTGTAATTATCAGTCAAGAGTGAATAGTTATAACACTTTAAAAAGTTTTCATAAAACATGGTTATCATTTATTTGATTTTTTAACAATTGTTTGTAATTCGTGCCCTTTAATTAGATTTCGGTATAATTTATTTGTGTTTCATGATAGATAATTAAATGCATATAAACTGTTTTTTTACTTAACATTCTCGATTATTAGTTGCAGTTTCATATTGTTTTATTAGTGTTTAAAAATATTTATTGTTTATTTAGTACTATTTATTTATGTTTTCATTAGAGGGAAGTATTGATGCTGCTGCTTTGTAACCCAAAGAATAAGTTTTGTATATGTGTAAAAAGGCCTGGCACATGAGTATGATGATGTGCACAAGTAATATGTAATTGTAGAGTTGCAATGCCCTAATAATTCAGTCAAATTGGTTGCATGTTTTTTGTGTCAGAAATAAATGTGTTAAAGGTTTGAAGAATAATTATTTTAAAGTGTTGCCATTTATAATGTTTTATTTTTAAAGCAACCTTATTTTAAAAAAACACAATGATCATGAATTACAAATATTTTTTTAACTCTTTTATAACTCTTGTAAACACAAAGCACAGATAATCATCAAAATATTTTACATGTTGAAAGATATAGAGAAAGCGTCTACTTTTAGATGTCTTGGCTATTTTTAGAATACATTTTAAATAAATCTGATATAAAACATTATAATTTCAATAGACAAAGAAAAAATTACAAATGAAATGTATGTTTGTATCTGTTTCATTATTATTAAATTTTTGAATTATTATACTTACCCAAATAATCATCCATCAATGTTCCAATTGCAAACTAAAATATGAAATTGTACAAATAATCAAGCAGGGAAAATTATAGTAAAAAATTTTAATTGCAGAGAAAAAAATAAAAAATTATTAATGAATATTATAAGCAATGAAATAAAGACCCCCAAAACAATATCTTTTTTGCTAGAATTATCTAGAACCAAATCAAAATATTTTGTAAAAACATATTTGAATGTTAAAATCAAGATAAGAGAAAACACCAAAATTTCAAGAAAGATGCAGGTTTATTACATATTAAAGCTCCCACTGATTTGTAGGATACTTTATTAATTTATCACTTTTGATTTATTATATGTATAATGTGTGCACTTATTCTTTAGTTTTTTTTCTTCTGTTTTCTTTGTTAATTACCTTATTCATTTTAATAGGATCATATTGATGGCCAAAGTATTACGCGATGGCAAATATGTTATAAACGTGAAAACACTGTTTTATGACAATACGCATTTATCACAATTATTACTTTGCTTATTTTACTTATGTACAGTTGATAAATGGATGAAACACAAACACTTTCGGAATGATTATAATACTTTAGCTAAAAAAAATATTACTGCTAAAAAGGTGGCAAACTTGAAATTATATAACAGTGGAAAAGTTTTGCTAATTATACAGAGAACACAATTTAAATTTTTTAAAAAATTAGTACTTAAAATTTAATGAGATGGCTGGGACTGAATACATGAAGTTATTGATTTTACAATGGGCTTAAGACTTGTTGTGGCAATACGTAGAACAGAAGAAAGGTTCTCATCTGCTATTCTATTACTTATTTTTGATTTCTTTAAATTCATTAGTGAGAAAGCTTGCTCACAAATATAAGCGCTGCCAAAGAAAGTGGCACATGCAGCTGCATTTTGTTTCAAGCACGAAAACTCGTCGGCTAAGTTTTTGTAAAATTCTAATATCGATTTTTCTTTGAATTAATTTTTGATAACATCAGAATTCTGTAAATCAATTAGGGCTAACTGCATACTCTCATCCACTAGATTTATATCAACAGAAAATGGAGAAGAAAAGACACTTTTTAAATCTAAAAACCGATCATCAAATGCATTGAGCAAAATTTGAATTTGTTCCTCATGCTGCATCTTCATGTGTGGAAATTTTTCATGCTTTTTTGGCAAGTAAGGAAAGTGTGCAAAATTTTTAGTTTTCTGCTGGTTTTGAAATAAACATAATTTTTGTTAAAATGCCTTTACGTTATTTATCAATTGAAAAAGGAATTGATTCTTGCCTTGCAGCTTTGTGTTTAAGTCATTCAAAAGGCCTGTTATGTCTGTGACAAAAGACAAATCACATTGGAAACTTGCTTCTTTTAACCTTCTAGTATTTCTACCACAGTCACTTAGAGATGTAACAGCATCAAATAGTTAAATAAAGTGCTTAAGGGCAACTCCTCGGCTAAACCTTCTAACTTCTGTGTAATAAAGAATATCAAAAGGCAGATCATCAAAATCTTTAAAAAATTCTTTAAATTGCCTATGTTTGAGGGTATTACTACGAATAAATTGGATCAGATACACACTGCATTAAAGTTGCATATCCTAATTCTTTACCACATAAATTTTCTTGATGAATAATGCAATGAAGCTGTAACAGTTCTACACCACAATGGACAAGGCGTTCTTTTAGCAGCGTAACCATTCCAATTTTAGTGCCAATCATTGATTTTGCTCCAACTGTGGTAATCCTAACACAATTGTTCATGTTTCAGGAAGCTGCATCACACAAATGTATCAAACTGAAAAGAAGTTCACTTCCAGTTGTTTTCCCCTTCATGGGAAACATTCCAAGAAGTTCTTCTGTAACACAAATTTTTGATGCGTAACATCTTTCCTCTCGATTGCTGGAGATTTGTGGGGGTTTCGGGAAAAGGGACGGAAATGCGTAACAGGAAGTTGGGGAAGTGCGTGCTATTTAATTTGACTAATCAGTGCACTTGATGGTCTCTCTTCGCTACCTCGCATGAAGTTGCGTTTTTTCTCCTTCATTTGGGAGGGGCTCCGCCCCCCCCCTTGCGGTCAAGATCGTGGGATCTTTGTTTTTGTTTTGTTTTCTCACTTTAGGATTAGAGAAGATGCTAAGTCCTTTAGGCAGAAACGTGGTTAGACAATGACAAACGTGTTTCGATACCTGACTTCGATTGCTGCGTACAATTTAAACGACCGGGCCACAGAGCAGCTGGTGTTGCGATCTATCGTAAACAGAACAACTCGCATGTTGTGGCTCGACATATGAATATTACTTATCGTCAAACAAGTGGACTGGGTATTGTTAGTCAAGATATTGGGGACATATGTGCAGCAAAATGCTTATTTGAAAATGGACAAATAGTGATTTCGGTGGTCGTATACTTTTCTCCGAATCAAACGGTTCAAAAAATTAAAGATTTCCTGCATTTTGTACTTTTACTGTACACCAAAGGTGGTTCTGCTCTTTTTTTTAAAAAAAACTATCACTCGCTTTCCATCATTTTGAGTGGTGATTTTAAAGTTAACTTCAGTTTGCTAGAAGCCGAGCCACTCATAGCTTTTTTGAAGGATGAACTGAAACTCAAAATGAACACAAATCGAAATGTTTCGACAACTAACAGTGGTACTGTTATTGACGCTATTTGTCAACGGTTTTTAAATACGTTGAAATCACAAGTATATGTGTCATATTTTAGTTATCATAAGTTATCATTACCACTCTTCCCCATATTTAAGAAGAATAATTATTTTTGATAAAAATTGCGTTACTCCTTGTGTTAATTAAATAAAATTTTCATTAAAGATATAATTATTCCATAGGAAATTATTTCCAATCATACTCGATTCATTTTTTTCAGGATTTAAGTTGCTATTGCGAATTTACCACGATAACATGTCAGATGTTACACATCGTATGCGACTACTGTAAGGCTCGTTTCTTTTTTTCTTTTTTATCAGTTCCACGAGCAAACACAAGCAATTGGCTAACTGATGTTTGATCTATAGATTCATCAACAGCTAAAGAAAAATATACAAAGTTTGAAGTGGCCGATTTTACTTGATTTTCAATGTCCTCATTCAATTGTTGAATTCTTCTTTGAATAGTCATTCTATTTAAGCAAATATTTTCAAATTTCCTTTTTACTTAAGGACAAAGTTTTTCAGATGCAATTAACAAACACTTTAACAAAATTACCATCTGTGGATGGCCGACCTTCTTTAGCAATAATTTCAGTGACACTTAAGCTCACTTCCACATATAAATTCAAATTAACTGCACATTTTTGAAAAAAATTTGCTTTACTAAAAGTTTTTTTTAATTGTTCGATTTTTTGAGATCGTTCATATCCTTTCATAGATGCAAAATGTTTATGCTTTGTTTCATAATGCCGCTTTACGTTATACTCTTTTGCAACAGCAATCTTGCGACTACATATTAAGCATGTGACAGTATCATTGTACTTGAAATTTCTGATTCTGAAAATCACCTTTTTTCTCTCATGTTATCTAAAATATTTTATATGGCTTTATAAATAAATGACACAAATGCAAAATCAAAAAAGAATATCAGATCCGTACTGTGACAGCAATTTCAACATTCTCGATCTACTAGCAAAACCATGGGGTTGTTTAAAAGAATTATCGTTGCAGCTAAGTAGAAGTTAGCTATTATTGGTAACACTCACCATTAAGAAAAACATGAGTTTGTTAGGTACTTCTGATTGGTTCAGCATAATTTCGAATCGAGATTGTTCCGGCACGCGTGTGTAAATATGCATTTGTTCTTCAACCTTCTCTTCATCCAGACCATGTGATGGAAGAAATAATGGCTTACAGTGATCACGTCCATGAGCTTCTCCTATATGAAAACTCATACTCGCATATAGCCATGAAGGGAATATATTGAAAAGCCGCATAATAAATTGGAAAAAAAATTAATGAACAACTGTAAAGCAATTATTTGCTGTAATACTGTTTTCGTATACGATTTTCCCCTGTTTAATAAACAAAGGTCAAATCCATTTTAGATTACTCTTCTTTTATAATAGACATTCACGTGCCAACTTCAAGGCTTTGTGGGCCAAAATTGGCCCGTGGGCCCCAACTTGCGCATCCCTGAAATAAACACTGCTTTATAATGAGAATATCTAAAAAAAAACTACTAAGAAAAAGAAACTTACAATATCTGTAGCATCAACTCTAGTACCTACAATTTTTAATCTGATTTCATCATCTTGTTGAATTACAACTTCCTATAAAAGAAATTTTGATGTATAACCAATAAACTAATTGGATCTTAAATGCAGATGAACACTGCCAATATGTTTTATGTATAAAAATATATAATGTTGAAATGAAGATAGAAATTAATACAATCTTCCAAATATTTTTTTAAAAATCAGGCATTTGTATCCCACTGCAAAAGTTATAAGTATAGCCATTACCAAATAAATTAATATTAACTCTAAACATAACTTATTTGGAGGAGAGGGTAATTTAGTTTAAACTGTATTTTTCCCTCTAAAGTAAAATAGATTTGCTAATGAAATTATTTTAAGTTGTTTCAATAGGAATCCATGTTCTTTTTTTTATACTGAAAATATCTAACAAAATTAAATATTCCATGTAATAAATTTGAGATTTTCAAACTGTGATTTGTCAGCTAGTGACAGAAAAAGCTTTCTTTTCATTCAAGTTTCATGGCATACAAAGTAATTGTAAAACTGATCAGATTTCTGCATTTCTGAAAATCCTCTGGAAAGGGAAATTTCATTCTTCGATAGCTAGATACTCTGGAGCATGTGGTTTGGAAAAATTTAGAGAAAAGTTCTTGTAGAACAGAATGCAAGGCTTCAGAAGGGAAACAAAGAGGAATATCTATCTACAAAATGAAAACAGACAAATTAGCAAATTGAAAGATAGGATAGATCGATTAAAATGAATTAGATGGTGGTAATAAAATACTTTTTAATGAGCAAGAGAGTCAGTGCGTAAATAATGAATTTTAGATGGCACGATAGTCAAATATTCTCAATGGCCAACCTTAGAGCATGGAACTTTGATGTGTAAATTGAAGCTGTGGTGGGGAAGCAACAGTGACGGTTGCATATAAGTATACTATTGTGGCATCAAAATGTGATTCAGACTTGGATCCCTCTATAAAAATTGGAGTACAGTCCAAAAGCATCTATCCATTTTGCCTATAAAGAGCCACAAAAATATATAGAAGATTTCTTCACTTGTGTCAGAGAGAAATCCACCATTGGAACAACCAGTTTCCAGGGTGAAAAAGAAGCAATAATGAATTGCAGCAATTTTTACAGATAAAATCTCTCTTTAGCACTTCTCATTATAAAACAGAATAATGGGGAAATAAGACCTGAAAACTGATAGAAGATGAGGTAGTATAAAAAGACAAAAAAAAAAGAATTGCTGAATGTTTTTACAAAAATGTCATCTTCCTGCAACAGGATACAGCCAAATGTTTCCAGAGTACATTCAGAAGTGCTTTCTGGCCTTGGTATGAGAATCCAATAATTTAAAAACATAAAGAAGAAATATAATGGTTTGATGATGAAAACAGGGTATAGAGATCACAACAATTTTACACAAGCAGGATCCTAAACTACTAAAATGTAGTACAGTTTGGAATAGACTAATGATTACAATGAAGAGACCTTATAAGAGCCCTAACAAGTATTTGAGAGTACTTTCAAAATGTTGAGGGCATTGTTGCACATATAAGATCTTCTATAGCTTTAGGTGTAACAATGTTATATATCTTTGTTTTCATACTCATATACAAGTATAAAAATAAAGCTTCTCGTGAAATATATTGTGCTTGCTGAGCACACACAGTTACACTTTATTGTAATTCACATACAGTTACACAATTGTAAGCATCAAATATTACTAGAGTAATAGGTATAATAAGAAAAATAGTAATAAAAACAGGGATGCGCCTAATATCTATTTACATAAGATGTTTAAAAATAAAGGAAGCAGTTTTTTAATTTTTATTTTCTTTAATTTCATTTTAAAATAGCATACCTCATCTTCTGTACGATAACAAGGTGGATTGGAATTAGGATCAAATTTCATATCTGATGGAATAGACTGAAAAAGAAAAAGAGACAGAAAACTATATTAGATATCAATTTAATTGATGCAATATGTATAAATAGAATTTACATATATACTACTACTACTACTACTAATACCATATAAAAAGATTGGTACTAAATCTGAAATATAAACAAAATACTAGGATAAAAAATAATATATTTAAATTCATAAGAATACCAAATTTTCTTTCCTTTTATTTCTCAGGACATTCATGTCAAAAATTTTAAAACATTTTTTTTTTTCAAAAAAAAAAATATTATTCCTCGTTTGTTAAAGATTACTTTAAAAAAATTGTTGTAAGCTATGGATTTCCAACAATAAGCACAAAAACTTTATCTTTATAACACTAACATCATTAGAAATAACATATGTATTATCAACTTCCACCTTAACTTGATTACAGAAATGGAAATTTTTATATATGTTGACAAAATCATTTTTTAAACAGTGCAAAATCCATTGTGAAACTTAAAACAAGCCATGGCAAATGATACAATCGATTTGGATGTGTCATATTTCAAACAATAAAGAATCAATTGTGCATGTTTTTGAACAAATTACATTATATATTTGTACAGAAAGCAAAATATACTGATGTTTGTAAAAAATGCAACATCATGAAGGAATCATCAGAATTAAATGAATTTTAATGCACAAAACGACTTGTATTGGTACAAATAAATGATGAAATTTTCAAAGGAAAAAAAAAACAATATTTAGTATCCAAAATGAGTATTTGTTATAACCACCACACACTGCAATAAGTACTGCTATACGACGTAGCACGGAGTCAAACAGATTTTGAATGTCTGCTTGTGAAAGAGAATCCCATATTGCTTGTATGCACAGCAAAAGTTTGTCTTTTGAAGCTGCAGGATGCTAATCACGAGTAAGACGCCACTAACCAAATCCCACACGTGCTCAATAGGCAACATATCCGGTGAATAAGCAGGCCTAAGAAGTTGTATGTGTTGGGCTGAGCAGAAGGCTTGAACAGTCTATGCAACATGTGGGCGTACATTATCCTGCTGAAAGATAGCTCCAGGGATGCCTTGAAGGAAGGGAATGACTTCAGGCTGTAGCACTTCACGGATGCACCTGTTGCTATTGAGATTACCCTCAATTGGTAGCAAATTGGATTATCCATGATACAAAATCGTACCCCAAACCATAACTCCAGGTGTTAGACCACTACATCGTTTGATAACGCACTCCGAAAGGCAGTGTTCACTGGAATAGTGTCTAACACAAATGCGGCGATCATGGTCCCACAAATGTAAGCGCGATTCCTCTGAAAAGACAACTTGGTACCAATCAGCTTGCCAGGCTCTGTGCTCATGAGCCCATTGTTGATGCAGTCGTCAATGGTTTGCCATGAGGAAGATCCTGTATAAAGGCACCCTTGCACAGAATCCACGGTGCAGCAGACATCAACGAATTGAGGAAGCAGATATTAGTACACCTGTAGCAGTAGACCAACTGCCTGGAGGAAGCTGTACAGTCATTCACTGACATGTGGAGCAGGTGTCGATCATTGAACACTGACCTCACCTTCCGTCGTCCACTGCAAGTTTTTTGGGTTGTTTTGTGCTCGTCGGTCCACTGCTTCTAATCTCGCATCACTGTGAAACTGTACTCCTGCACACGAGCTCCTATTGCGCGATAGGAAAATTGTCCTTCTCGAAGGCCGATAATCCTCCCCCGTTCAAACCCTGTAAGTTGTTGGAATTTCTCGTTTTGTCGTGAAGGCATACTTAGGTCTCCCCAAACGTTCGCCACTAACAAATAATCATTAACTATTTTCAATGTCCCGCTACAGCCCTCTATTTATACGCTTTTAGCATCAATTCAGAGGGCGCTGCGCATGCCACGCATCCGTGGTGGCTTGAAACTTTACTATTTTATGTATCCTATAATTGATATTTGCTGCAAAGTTCATTTAATTCTGACGATTCCTTCATGGTGTTGCATTTTTTACAAACAGCAGTGTAGCTTAAATGAAATTTAAATACTAATCTGTTTGTCTGCCTGCATCACTTTTATGTCAGATGAACAAATTTTTTTTTATCTATTTCTACGATTATTCTCCAATTAGATCTTAAGAATATTTTATAAAGCCATTAAATTATTTCTGTCATTGATTTTTTTAAATAGATAACAATACATTACTTTTATAGGAATAGAGATTACATTTCTGTAAAAAAAACCTATACAAAAGCACCTATATGTAATTTTCTCTTGGTTTATGGAGCAAGGAGTTTGAAACATCAAACCTAACCCTTGTGTATACCACTGTGTCTCTTTACTAATGTATAATTGAAATAAAAGGTTATGCATTTATTTAAAGCTTTCAAAGAAAATCCTAACTAAATTTCTGATGCCCATGTCAAATATTACTTTAAGAAATAAAGTAGTTTTGTTTGAAACTCATATGTAACAATGGCTAGTAAATTTAATTAAAAAGACAAATAAATTTTTCAAGATCATCAAAACTTTATTTTAATATCTTTCTCATAATTATTGAATATCCTCATAAACTACACCATTGCTTTCACAACCATACACAAAAAGATAAAATTTAACATTATAGCTGTCACTCATCAAAATATTAATAGTTTCAACAATAATTACTTTTTTTGTCAGAACAATAATTCCTTCAACAAAAACTGTATTTCTCATATAACAACAAATTAAATATAATCAATGTATTGGGCAAAAAAAAAAAGATGAACCTTAAAGACTGCTAAATGTTATTTGCTTTTATAGAATTGTTTAGTATTTAAATAATTTTATAAAACAATTTAGGAGTTTTTATACAATTTGATTATTATAATGTTTGGCTGTGGCATTTAATTATTCTTTTAAGGAATACTTGAGCAATATTCATTTTCACAATATCTATTAATAATATAGCTTAATTACTTTTAAAAGGATTACTTAATAACATAATACATATTTTAATAAATTTGTAACCTTGTGATCTAGTACATTTGTTTCTTTAACCATAATTTGAAGGGTATAAATGAAACACAAAATGCATTACAAACGAGAATGCATCATACATTTAGAAAAGATATTTCATAAGGATAAGATGACATTCGTTCATTAACTTTCAAAAGTCAAGAAAATATATTAGCAAGTGATTTTAATGTTGACATTGGGAATAAATTTGAATGTGTTTAGAGTCATCTTTTCATATCCATTTTTTTAAATTTATGATTTGCAGTCCATTTTAAGTTTTGAGAGCATCATTTTAATACACAAGTACCATAAAATGGACTGTATCTGTATTGGTAATCAAACACTAAATACGAAGCAAATATTTTTAAGTATAATCATTTATCAGGAATTCTCTGAATTATTCCAAGAATTATATGAAAAATAAAATTAAAGATTTTTCAAGCAGACATGATGAGTCAAATAAAAGTGAAAAAGCTGTTTTTTGCTGTTGTTGTTTATTAGCTCATACATAGTTATTAGCTATGTGATTCAAATAAAAAATTTTAATTAACAGAATTAACATACAAAATTTTTCCGCAAAATACTGATAATTTATTGAATTAATATTTCTCACCCCTTATCTTACACAAAAAATTGTATAAAATGTTTAGTTGCATTGATTTCTAATAGGCACTTTATAAATTCTTTTAGGAATATTGTACAGATTTTAATCTATGAAAGCAAATTTTTATCCAAAATAGAAGGGAAGAAAAAGTATTCTTTATAATAATAAGAATTTTTTCCATTTTATATAATTTTGAATATTTGATAATACATACAACTTTATAAAATACACTAGAAAAATATTTTAAAAATTGAAAGTATCTTATATTGAATAATATTAAATAAACTAAACACAGTGGTGCAACAGCCCATGAGAGCCAAAGCCTACTGTGCCCATATCAGTATACGCGACCTTGAGCATTGAGGTGCATGAGCAGATGTTCTGGTCAGGTGGTCAGTCTGATGTGAAACCCCCAGTGTTTAGCTCCCACGCCCAAGTTTGGTACGCATTTATCAACCCACTGAAGGGATGGAAGGCTGAGTCGACCTTGCCCAGCCCAGGATTTGAATCTTGGACCTGTGACATGGAAGCGTGATGCACTAACACTAAGCCACTGGGCTTCATTATATTAAATATGGCATTAAATTTTAAGCAAACATGTTACTAAATATTCCTAATAAGCATGAATATTATACTAAATCTATAGTTGTCTAAAAAATAATGAACAATAAAAGTTAGAATTTTTGGAGGAAGTAACATATTCTAAAATTAATGCAACTGGTATAAAAAAAGTTTCAAATATAACATTTAATTTTCAGAATTAATATGTACAAGTAAGCAATTTTTTAATAAAAAGTACATTCCATGACTACAATTAAAGAGCTGAATTAAATGGCAAGTGGAATTTATTCCTGTCTATTCTAACCTGAGTAAATTTCAAATTTCCTAAAAAAAATCTTTTTTAAATATATATATTCTGAAATTCTATAAAGAAGCAATTATTTTACTATCCAACATTTAATTTTTAGGAAGATTTTTTGCTTCAACTGCAGCCAAGTTTTTAAAAATAAATAACATTACTGAAATAATTTTAAATTATGAGATTCAATTTTAAAAAGCTACAAATTCAGGCTTTATTTGGGTTGCAATAATTATATAGAGATGCTATTAGTTCTAAAACATTTGCAGACTGTACTAAACTGAAGACAGATGGACACACTTTTCTAAAACAGAAAAATTATTCCTAGTCTTTATTTTATTAATACTTAAAAAAGAAGTTTTGCTCTGTCTATAAAATTTGAGTTTCAAAACCACTTTACTTACAATCATTCATGCAATAACAAAGAACACTATTACTTATAACTCAATCTTACAATATGTTTTTTTTTATTATTTGGATTTTTTCCTCCTTTTAAATTTCATAAAATCCCCCCCCCCCATGTTCACTTTTTTTATTGAATTTTATTGACAATCTTAATGTCTCTTTTATAATGCTACACTTTAATTCAGCCATTTTTTTGTAGTTAGTTGCTTACTCTCATTTCTTTTATGTAGAATATGCTTTGTTTCTTTAAATGCACACATATAATGTCTTAAATATTTTTGTGAATATTAATAGATTTTTTACCAAAAATATTTTCAAAATACTTTAATGTTTTAATTTTTTAGAGATATAATTAGTTATTTTTAAAATTATTTTATAACCAATTATAATAACAAAACTTCTACTTACATGCCTGGATATAAAACAAGACAATGGTCCAATTTCAGTAAAAAGTCCAACCTTCAATACGATAAAAGCGGAAATTTTCAAAAGTGAAATAATCAGATAGCAAAATGCATAAAAAATTTTTTATGGTAATAAAGCATTGAACTCAAATTGTTTGAATTAAATTTTAAAATAATTTCACTGACAAAATATTTGATATACTTCCTTAAAAATATTATATTTTTCAACAGTTTTTTTAAACAAAAAGAAGACAATAAATAAGGTAATATAAAATGCAAAAATAATATAAATTACAATTTAAAATAGGCAAAATAAAATGTTACATGAATAGACACAGTATGTGGATCTAAAACAAAATTGTTAACATAATGAAATGGAAAAGGAAATTTTTATGAAATTTGATAAATGATTTCGATAAAAAAAAATGATTGGATACCTTATTTACTTGTGTTACAACTGCATCAAGAACTTCTCCTTTGAATGGTCGAAACACTATTGCTTTATATTTGACAGGATAGACTACAAAACCCCTACCAGGTTGAATAAAACCAGCCCCAATATTATCTATTGTTGTTACTGCAATTACAAAGCCATGTCTAGAAAGAAAAAGTAATATTAATCTCATACAGATGAATAAAAAATATATACACATAACTACTTAAAGAAAACCTCAAATGTAAGCAGTGATACATGATACAAGAGTAAGGAAAACAAACAAAAATAAATTATAACTTGAATACCAATATTCTATTTATTCAGCAATGCAAATCATACTATAAGAAAAAAAAATTATTAAATTATACTATTTTGAAAATGCATCATATCTGGATATTTTTCAGCACAATAATTGTACTCTATAAAGAGCAAAATAACAATAACTTGTTGCATGAGTGAGTGATTGTTGGGGTTATTGGCACAAGAACCAATCCTGGCTAAACTGCGCCAAACAATCGTTAAAACACTAAAAGTATAAAACCACTAAAAATTTTTAACTAAAATCCAAACAGGCTAAAATCTTAATATATATAAAATATAAAAGCAAAAACGCAAAAATTGACAACTAAACAAAGAGTAATATTCGGTAAGTAATATTGAGAAAAAGTTATTTTTTATATCTCGTCGGAGTTATATTGTACGATCCAGCAAACTTTTTATCTGGAGGATAATTCCTTGAAATACATTCATCTTCCTCCACGTCATAAACAATCATGTTCTCCTCATCTGCTGTGTATTCTTTTGGTGCTGATTTTCTAGGTCTATGTGGAGCCATCTTTATTTCTATTTTTGGTTTCGAATAGTTAGTTATGTTTTTAGGAGGGCGCTTTATTTCCCCAAGGTCTTGAAGCCTGAGATACAGAAGTTGTAATTGTAGAGGGTAAGCTATTGGATGTGGAGGCAGTAGGCGTGGTACTAGATGTGACTACCACAAGTACTACAAGTATTGCAGAAGGAGGTTGAATAGCGGAGTTGGAAGCGGACATGACTGAGGAAGATGATTCAACAGGTGTAAACATATTACTGATGGTGGAAAGTACGGCATTAGACACAGGAATAGGTGGCTGAGGCTTTGGCACTGTAGCTTTCTTTGAAGATGAAGAAGGAATTAGTTGTGCCTGAGTTGATGAGGAGATTACAGGAGCTGTTGTTGTACTTTGAATCTGATTGGCACAAGATATAGGTTTCAAACATTTTAAAGGTGGACAGATTATATTTGTTATGCTTGGATCGGTTTGAGTGGTAGTGGATATAGCTGGAGGTTTAACGGCTTGAGCATATGTTTGGGATAACTGTGGTACTATGGATTTGCGTGCTTCTAAATAGGACATATTTTTATTAGTTTAAATTTCTTGTATTTGTTTCTCAATTTACACTTGGGACATAGTTTGGAATCTGATGAATGGGCGAGTGAACAATTAACACATTTTGGCTCTAGAGTGCCCAACAGATGCACATCTAGAGCATGTCAGTTGACAGCGGCAGGATGTTTGAGAGTGGCCAAACCTCTGGCACTTAAAACAGCGCAGAGGATTTGGTATATAAGGACGGATTTTACAGTTCAGGTAACCAGCTTTTATTGTGGGCAGAAGTTTCGGGCTATTGAATGTTAAAATATGTTTAGTAAGAATTATTGCAGCATCTTTTTTAATTGTGATTCTCCTGACCTGAATTACACCCTGATGGGAGAATCCATCGAGGATTTCTGAATCAGGGGTGGTCAATAGGTCAGTTTCAGATATGACACCTCGGCAAGTGTTTAAAGATTTATGAGGACTTATTGATACGGATGAATCAAGAAAAGTTTTCACGAGAAGAAAAGATTTAGTTTGTATGGCAGAGAGTGTTTCAATTAGTAAATCACCGGATCGTAGACGTTTTACTGATTTAGGTTCACCACCTATTCCTGTTAAAGCTTTATTAATAGCAAATGGTGATTTTATTATCATACTATTGTTTCGCAAAGAGATAATTAAAAATCGAGAGCGTGCGGCAATTTCGTCAATTGTACAGTTGGGTAAAACAAGGCCTTTACCCAGGCACATCAGCATTGGATCCATAGGCGTGTGAAGAAAATAACTTGTTGCACATGAGTTGATGAATAGATTTTTTTTTATCATTTAATACCTTTATAATATCCAGTATGGCCAAACTAAGGGATTAAAGAATTATGGATATAAATGTAGTAAAATTAAAAAAATTTATTGATTTTTTTAATGTAAAATATTTGAACTTTCTATACTGAAAAACATATGCTGCTCTGCTTCCTTAAACTGTTATAAGTTTTGAACTCTCAATATAGCATACTAGCCATTACCTGCCCGCTCTTTGCTAGGTATTTCATGAAGTTATATGAATATATATTGTTTATATATATATACTAGCTTTTACCCGCAGCTTTCGCATGTGTTGATGTCTTTAAATAACTGTCAAAGTCATAATCATTACCATTAGAAAGTAAATAAAATATGATAATTTTTTATGGCTTAACTAGGACCATTACAATTTAAAAACTCTAAAAATGATCTTAGATTAAAAAACTGAAAACATACTTTATTATAATAGTTAACAACAAAAAGTAACTATTGCTTAAATGTGACAGAAAAATGTAAATAAATAAATAAAGAGAAAAAATAGGATTAAAACTAAACATAAACTTATAAATGTTTTGTTACTCTAATTGCTTTTTGTTTATGAAGCTTTTATTTATTATTTTTAAAAGTGCATCCGGAATAGCTGATGCCATACTTAATTGATAACGTTATACGTTTAATAAAAAACCATTTAAAAAATTGCTTTTTGTAAAGAAGCTAAATTACACTGTGTTTCAATTCACTGTGTTATAAATGTGAAAAATTTTCATTATTAAAATTTCCATTATTGACAAAATGCATAATTTTGCGCCCATTTGGTGGGGAGTAAGCAAAGTCCCACGGTTTTACCCGCATAGTTTCCGTTCCCGTAGGAATATGGAGATAAAATGTACCTTATGTTACTCGCTGATAATGTAGCTTTCCATTAGTAAAAGAATTTTTAAAATAGCACCAGCCGTTTCCGAGATTAGCCAAAACAAACAGACAAACAAAAATTTTAAAAATTGATTTTTTGATATAAGTACCGTAAATACCTTTAAATGCATTTAGTAACAAACTGCTAATTTGAAATTACAAACAGACACTTCAATTTTATTTATTTATATAGATTGGGATTATAATAACTGTTGTTTAAATGTGACTAAAAAACGTAAATAAAAAAAAAGAAAGGATTAAAACTAACCGTAAAACTTATAAATTTTTTGTTTCTTGCATTGCTTTTTGCTTATGGAGCCTTGATTTATTATTTTTAAAAGTGCATCCGAAACAGTCGATGCTCTACTTAACTGAACAGTGAGATAACTATCATAAAAAAAAAATTATGGCACGTGTCAGCGTATTATAATGTGCGCGTAACACTATTATGTCTCATGAAGAGCATCGTTCGCCAGTAACCAAAACAACGACTTCATTAGCTCAGCTTGGCGTTCAGTTTCACGTTCACCCGTATAGTTTCCGTTCCCATAAGAATATGGGAATAAAATATAGCCTATGTTACTCTCCGTTAATGTAGCTTTCCATTAGTGAAAGAATTTTTAAAATCGCACCAGCCGTTTCCGAGATTAGCCAAAACAAACAGACAGACAGACAAAAATTTTAAAAATTGATTTTTTGATATAAGTACCGTAAATACCTTTAAATGCATTTCTAATTTGAAATTACAAACAGACACTTCAATTTTATTTATTTATATAGATATATATGTTACCGTGAAAGACCGACATTGGAGAATGACGACTTTAACCGGTGAATGTAAAAAAAAAACACCAAATACGTCGGTAAAAGATCGAATATTTCATTACATTCTTGTACATTCGGACCCTCACCGGTGTATGTCGACAATCACAGATATGCTTTGGTGGAGGTCGAAAAGAGAGGAGCTTGAATCTCTTTTACGGTCCCTGATGTCGACCGTGGTCGTACAGATAACCGAAATGTGTTAGCGGTTGTTGTTGGAATAGAAGACTCTGACTTCTATAAACTTGCAAATGAAAATGGTACCTTCAAGTAGCTTTACACACATAATCAGTTCGTAATTTGTAAAGAAAAGTTACTTTCCATAGATGAGATTTATTTTAAAGAAATTTCGCTGAGAGAAGCAGCTGCAGCTAATTCAAGAAGCGGTGGGCAAGGCTATACACGCTGTCATTGCAAAAGGAAGTGTTCCACAAATACATAAATGCAGTTGTAAAAGCAAGGGCCTCTTGTGCAATTCAAAGTGTCATAATAGCTTAAGTTGTTGCAATAAATAAGATTTGAATCACATAATTTAGTAAGTTTTTTATTACTATTATTTTATTTTCTCATTTAGAACATACTGTATAATAAAGTAAGTTTTTAACTTCTATTGTTTTTCTTTCTCCTTTTGAATGTACTGTGTGTTTTAAGTTCTTAGTCATTCCTCTCAAAAAGAGCGGCAAAAAATTTATCGCGACTGAATTACGGAAAAAAATATATAAATCTCGGACATGTTCAACATTCACCATTAGTGCATGATGAATGTCGACATTTATTGGTGTGAGTCAGAAATAAGGGTATTTAGCAAATATTTCGGACATACACCAAGCAACTATGTGAATATTGACATTCACCGGTGAAAGTCGACATTCTCCACATATCGGTGTTTCACCGTAATATATATATATATAAATTATTGATGTCTAAGTATTAGCATTAAATGTTTAATTGTATTGAAAAACATTCACATAACTCTCACTTCTTCATTTAAAAAAGACAGGACATGTAAATAATAACTAATATTAATTTCTAAAATTGAAGTAAAATTATCTTTTATGCTCTTGTAATTTCTACGCCAAAGTGGATTTCCATAAAACCCATTTTTAGTGGATCTCTACTTCATAAAATAAATATGCTTGCTGAATCTAATCGTGGGGAAAAAACAGAAATTTTTTAATTAATAGGCCAAATAACCCACTTTGAGAGTCAATTTCTGAAAGACCTGTTCTTAGCGGATTTCTTTTCAGCAAAAGAAACATGCACAAAAAAATTCATTACCATAGGTCTAGTAGTTCGAAAACTGGAACTTTTTATATCAATACACCCCAGTAACTCAAGTGACAAGGACGACACCTGAGCTGGCACCCCTTCTCCTAACAACCACATCACACCAATGGGAGGACATTTGAGCTCTCAACAGATTTAATGTTCATCACTCCCCTACACGGTGGGTTTTCAGTAGGTACCGGGCTCAAACTCAACCACGGCCTGAGTCCGATACCTTGACTACTAGGCTACAGTGGCCTTACTCCATGCAAGAAACATGTCAACCAAATTTCAAGCCTGTAGATCTAATAGATCCATTATGAGTGACTGAGTCGCTTTTCTCCTTTATATATAGAGATTTAAAGTTCAATTAAACATGCATGTTAACATATTCATTTTAACTCTAATTTTTAATGCTTAACAGACAATTTCATTTTTCTATGAAGAAATGCCTTTTTAATGGTCTTTGATTATTCATTATTTTATAAGAATTTTATTAAAAACAGTTTCTTATATTTTATATGCTACTTCTAAAAGGGAAACAATGTGTTGGTTAAAAGTGAAAAAGTTACCTACCTTATATCTGCTGGAATATATTTTATTTATATTTTTAAACTTTAAACAAAAAAATCTGTGATACTATATTTATAAAATTTATTGCATAGAAGTATTTAAGGTTAATACCTGAAAATTTACAAATTTTTAAGAACTTTTTTTGCAAAATCATAAAAACTATATTGTATTAGATGGTTTACAAGAAAAATTATTTAGTTAGAAGAAAGACAGATGAAAGCAGTTTCAGTCCTGATTACAATATACTGGACATAATCCTGGGGGGGAAAAGCTCAGGTCACTAGACTGAGGTTCAAATTTAAGAGGTCCAATATCAATAACCTTCATGTTGCTTTTAAGAGCAATTTTAAAAAATTTAATTAATCAACCATTGGAAAAAAAGACCATATGATTTAGAGCAACTGATATTTGATTTATCATTTGTAAGAAGTATAAGAGTTTTCACATGACAGGCAATATCATATTGGTGACTGTAACAAATACATGTCAATATGACATATATTAGAAAACTCTTTTTAACTGCCCTTTTGGGCTTATTAATATATAGAATTGAGATACTTTTTATAATATTCTTTATACTTTTAAAAGCACCCAATTTTACAGCTGATAGGCATTACAATAACAATCAACATAAACTAATCATTCAGCAATATGAAGCATAAGGGATCCAAACACATGTAAGGCACAAAATGAGTTAAGTTCCAGAGAGTTGCTACAGAGGAAAGTAAAATGAAAATATTTTATTTTACAAAACAATGTGTACAAATGAGTTTGAAACCAATAGCTAACGAAATATGATATTCAGGAAAAAGGACAAATGCTCACGGTTTTCTTAAAAATTCGGGCACTTGCATATTATTGCAACAATCGCCAACTCTAATAATAACTCGCAAAGTTGGCAAACCAGATTTCTTATGTTTCGTACCCGCTACATTGGCAACCATGTACTTTGTTTCATATAATGTCAACAATTGGTTGCAATAATATGCAAGCATTAAAATTTGATTACAATGATCCCTGTGGTTTTTGTTTACCTATTTTTCGGTAGTTGCGAATATTAAACAATAAATAAAAGCTTTAAGTGAGCAAATAGTAGGCTGATGACAGAGATTTTGTGAAAATGCCTAGGAGAGAATGACTGAGGCATAAAGTAGTCAGAAAAACATACATTTTACACACAAAGCACAACAGTTGGCAGATATGATACTAAAAATATTTCAGAAATATCATTTGCAGAAATAAAAATTCTATTCCTTTTATGAGATTTCACTTACTTTCCAGTACACGTTCCTTCCACTTCCGTAAATAACTTCTGTTTGACAGTTTCTAATAATTGGGGTCCAAAATATCTTGGATGCAGCAAAATTTCATGTTCCAATGAAATCTAGAACATAATTCCTGTATTTAAATCCACAAAACGAATGTAAATGCTTTCTCCTCTACCCTTAAGTAATATAAGTTTAATCAAAATAACCATTTTTAAAATAATTTGTGATTAAACTTTAAAAAATTTCATGCATAACTACAACGATAAAACTATAATCGGATAAATTTGAGATCTGTCAACAGGTCTATTGCAATAATGATCATACAAGAAATATCAAATGTGTGTTCTAATACTCATTAAAATAAGGGGGGGAAATGATTTAGAGCTTTCATTACGTACTTAGCTAAAAAACAACATCGAATTATAAAAAAAAACATTACTGTAATGATACAAAAACCGCCAAACACAAGACCTGATATGTGAATGAAACGGAGATCCAAAACATTGATCAAAACGAGGCGAAATAGAAATAATTTCTTATTTTTGAAAAATACCAAATTTATATATATACGTACATGATAAAACATGTTGTATTGAAAACTTCAACACACAACTGCAAACAACAACAACTTCTTGACACAATGTGGTTCCGGCAAGCGGCTATATTCCGTTCAGTTCAGTTCAGGTTTTATGGGATATGGAGCAAAAATGGCTATTACCATCGAGCAAACATCCTTTCTGATTGGACGAATTCCACCGTGTAGTTTACTATGGAGACGCTGCATGGCGTTTTTGGCGTATTTTGAAGCGTGAAAAAACCCCTGTTTCTAAAGACATCCCGTTTTCTCACTTTTTCGTTTAAAACAATGTTTTTTTAATTAAAAATTACATTACGCAGAAGGTTACAATCTTTTGTGATTTTTTTATGCGATCTCACAAAAAAATGGGGAATGAGAATCACTGCGTTAACAGTCCGGTGTGGGCAAAATGTTTCTTTGGGGGGAGAGGGCCTTTTTTGGAAAATAAGTAAAAATGATCACTTCAATAAAATTTTAAAGTATCAAAATGTTGCACACAATGGTATCCCTTTAGCTTGAGGGCCTCGCATCATTTGCACGGTTGTAGCTACGTTCCTGATGAGAATTATTAAGTGGAACTATAAACCCGTTTATTTGCTCAACTGTAACACACGTGTACAGTGGTGTAACGTACACTAACGCATTGCGGTTGGGGCAGGGTTTCAGAAGGGCCCAAAGTGTAACTGACACCAAATTTAAATCCTTTGTGAGATCCGATTTGGGGCTCAAAACCTGATTTTGCAATCTCCGTTACGCCACTGCACGCGTGGGATTTCTAACACTTCAATGAGTGAGTGAATATTAACGTCACACTGTTCAGCTACTCAAGGCTTTTGGTGACGGACCTCGTAATTTTGAACCATGGTCAAGTGACGAGGACGATAACCTGAGCTAGCACCTCATCCTCTTTTCCTATTTACCATACCCCACCAACGGGAGGACCTTGAGCTCTCAAGAGATGAAGCACGCATTGAACCTCTACATGGTCGGTCTTCAACGGTACAAAGCACGAACTCATGTTATGCCGACTACGAGTCCGTTATCTTGTCCATTAAGCTGTCAAGGACACACTGAAAACGTAAGGCTTTATCGTAATCTATTGGCGAAAAAATCAAATGAAGAACCTATATAAAGCGAAGCCCGTGATTGCCAATTCAGTGCATACGACACATGCGAAATTATGGTTGCTAACTTGGTGAGTTATCTTGACCATTGGCGAGTGTTGCGGTAATACATAAGTACCGTAATGCACACAACTACACAACGAAATCACATTGTTTATTTATGAAACTTTTGCTGTGAACATAAATTGTTTATGTAAATAAAAATTAAAAGGTAAAAAATGTAAGAAAAGTCTAGAAATTTTGAAAATTGAGAACAATGAATATATCCTACCTCTAGAATTTTTCACCACCTTGTTTGTCAAGCTTTAACAAACTGGATGGCATCACTGATATCCTTTCTGCATGTAAAATGAAAATAAACAGCTGAAGAAATTGATCGTACGATTTACATCACGAAGCACTTAGCTCTGTTGGACATTATAATATGTAATCTCCGTTCTATACATTTAAGATTGAATGAAAGATTCTTCATAACCACAGGCGTAGCTTGTCCTCAGTGGGCCCTGTATCAAAATTCCTTGGAGGCCCATTTGATGTCCTCTTGACATTTTAAGAATGTTTTGCATACACATGCTCCTTTAGCTTGAGAGCTCCTTATCATTGATACGGTGGTAGCTACTCTCTTGCTGATTTCGCAGTTTGAACAATGAACTAAAGGAAAAATCTGTACTAATAAAGGAATTTGTGTGCGCGCCCGGTGTATCAAAAAAGAATTAAAAACGCAGATTTGTAAAATTTGATACTCTAAAATTATGAGGCATAATAATTTGAACTTCAAAAAGTTTTTTAATTCCTTTAAAATATTTTTAAATACTATTTTGAAGCAATTTTCCGCAGCTTAAGTGCTATGACGTCACGTTACGTCATAATTATCTCGAAATTTTTACATTACCCCCTCATGTAGTTTTTAAAAGATCATTACATATTTCCCACTATCATTACAATAACTTAATATTGTATTTATTCAGTTATTTGTTCTTTGTGTGTGTGGCAAATTACAATCGTTTCTTGAATGAATTATCTTTGAATAGTTGCATTTTTAGATTTGCCAAAATAGTTTGAGTGTTTACAGTTCTACTTTGGCATTTATGATGCAATTTGATTGAAACTATAGACCTTTTTTACCTTTTTAAAAGTTCCTAAGTTAAATTTTGGTTTGGTTTATTTCTTTTGGAAATTTTTTTTAACATAAATTAATATCCATGTTCTCTTTTACAGTATATGCATTCATTCTGTTCATGATAGTTGGATCAAAAAAATTTTCGGATAGCTTTTTACTTTAATTAACGTGTTTTGAGCTTATTTTTAAGCTAAATTGGCTTGAATTATTGGTTTTCGACAGTTTTTAACTTTAGAACTCTAACCTGTGTTACATTAAATTATAATATTCGACAAAACACTGATATGTAAACATGGTTTCAATAAAAAAAAATAAATTTTACTTAGATATCTAAAACTTTAAATATTAATCACAGTGAAATACAGTTACCATAAAATCCGGCATGTAACGCGCACTTTTAACACAAAAAATAAGATTGAAATTTAAAGTACGCGTTATACGCCGGGTATAAAAAGGATAGCTTTAAAAATAACAAAAGGGATGAGCATAAAAAAAATTTATTTCTACTCCTATCGAAATACTGTTTATTTAAAAGAAATGGTATGCCTTTTGAACTAAAAGAGTTGTAGTTATATAAGTATACTATTTTTCCAAACATCCGGGATAATACCACGAACAAATGACTTCAAAACATGTTGTTGTATCCTTCCCGCAGGGAAGGAATTAAAGTTGCCATTGCCTGTGAGATAGGTTGGACTTCTTAACGATAGATGGCGACACCACCTATCTCCACCTCCACAATTTTGGCATGGAACTGAAGGGAAATATTCTCCAGCCCCTGCACTCGTGGTTTCTGCTGCGACCGCCCACAAGACTTTCGGAACCACTGATTTAACGAGCACGTGCTCCGTCTATACTCGGTGGTATTTAGTGGCATCGGGCATCGAACCCAGGCCTTCCGGTCTGGAGTCCGATGCTCTAACCACTAGGCTACCCACGGCCCATACTTCAAAACATAAGAGCATTGTATGCTAATATTTCAGATTTCTTCGTAAAAAAAGGGGGTGCGCGTTATACGCCGGATTTTACGGTAATATGAAAAAAAAGGAATATTTATTTCTATTAAGAAAAATAGGTTCATTTCTTTACGTGTTTTTATTGTTACACAACACCATTGTAGACCAATGATTTAGCTACTTTAACAAAGCAAGCAGCAATGCATCTAGTGTTGAAATCAATATAAATTCGCAACAAATGCCTCAGTCCTTTTATTTATATTGTTTGTTACCTTGAAAAATTTTTCAGTTTAAAGTCTGAGCAAGCAAAGTGAAGTTGTTATTTAACCACTGCGTTATCTTTTTTTTTAAAAAAAAAATATAAGTTTTTGATCATTAATAACGGCGGAATTGTTGTTTGGCGCGTTTTCTGTCGTGCTTCTTTGGGTCCTTAATATGTTCCAAGTAATTTATTTCTGTGACATGTCTTACCTGTCTTATTCCGTTGGATATATTTTTCTTCTGGAACACTGCAAAAATGCAATTCCAAAGTATGAGCTTTTTATATACAAGTCATTGACAATGGCAGAATTATTGTTTGATGCATTTTCTGTTATGCTTCTTTGGATTCTCAATATGTTGCAAAGTGATATATTACTGCGACATGTCTTTCATGTTTTACTCCTTTGGATATATTCTTTTCCTGGAACACTTCAAAAAGAACTTCTAAGCAAACTCTTCAACAGAAAAAGAATGCTAGCACAGGAATAACACTTACATTGTTCAGCTTTCAAAAGCTGAAGCCTGTGACTACCACCGATGACATAGAAGACTTCAACCATGCTATTGAAAATGACTAACTGAAGAAGAATCCCTTTCCAGCACTCTAATCAACTGTTAAGTTTTCCTGCAGATATCAGGTGCTGTGAAATAGCAAATAATTTTCCTCTAAAAATGATGAATACTAAAAAGAACTGGCCAATCCTCTCGAAAACAGTGCAAATAACATTGGAACATAATGAAAATGCAAGAATTTCCAGCGATTATTCAAAACTGCTTCAGTAATGACAGAAAAATATTCAACTAGCATCACAACAACATTGACTTCAAGCAAGGAAACTTAAGAGACTTCAATGTCATAGAGAGATAGTGACTCTTCATCTTAGAGATAGTGACTCTATGTTAAGGAGTTAGTGACTGGAAAAAGAGATAGTGACTCTATAAAAGAGGTAATGACTCTTTATTAAAAGGTAGTGGCTCTATAAAAGAGATAGGTGACTATAAAAAGACAGTGACTCTATAAACGAGATAGTGACTCTATTAATGAGATAGTGGCTCTTTATTGGATTTTTTGTCAATAGCTTCACCTCAATAGATCAAAAAAATTATTTGGCTTTCTATAATAGTTTATTACATTTTTTTCTGTGTCTTTTTATACCATTTAAAAAGGAGTAACTTTTTATTGCAATAATTTTCGGTAGAGGTATAAGAAAACATAAACCACTTTAATAAAATCATATTTCTTGTTTTCGATTAGTGCCTGAATGAAAAAAAAATTAAATAAGTCAGATCTTAACAGCCCTTCAAAGCTGGAAAAGTAAAAAAAAAAAAAAATGGTTAAAAAGTTTGCTAAGCGATTGTATAAAATAAAAACTGCTTAATAATTGTTATTTTGTATGAAATATTAATATAAAACAAGTAAATTAAAAATTAAAAATCGTCCAGTGTAGTAGGAGTAAAATATGATAAATTTAGATTGAAAAAAATTAATATGTTGGATTTCCTTTAAAAAAATTTTAATTTCATTAAATAAATAAAATAAAGAAAGATTTAAATAAAATATATAATTTAATCCACGCAAAATAGTTTTCCCATTTTCTATTTAAATAAATTTTTTGAATGAATCAATTATCAGGAAACTCTTTGATAGAAATTTTTTTAGGGAAATAGTAAATACTATACTGTTCGAATTAATTAGGGACAAACGGTAAAAAATCATTTTTTCTAAAATCTTAGCTTCTAATCATTAGATATCTTAAGTTGACTACAAAATCTCTATATTAATGAAAAATATGTCCTCTTTTAGCAGAAATGACCTCTTGAACACGTGTTGGAATTAACTCCATCATATTGTAGCACGCATGTTCTTGACTTTTATCATCGAAAAACCACACTTGTTTATCATCTGTTCTGTTGTCATGCAATTAATCTTAGCTAAAACATTTTTGAGAATACCCCATAAGTTCTCTACAGGATTTAGCTCTGGTGAATTACCAGGCCAAACAAGCACTTATATTTTATTTTCCTGCTTGAAAATATCGTGACAAAGAGTCAAATCCTGCTGAAATGTTCCGCCAAATGTTATCATGGATTAAACAATCCTGCTACATAATATTTCTATGTATTTGACAGAATTCATCATGCCTTTAAGAGAAATTAAATTGCCAGTTCCATTTATTGTGAAAAAAAACCCAAAACATCTCTTCAGTAGGGTATTTAACAATCTTTTGGATGTGATCTGGTAACAGAGTTTCATCTTCACTTTGTATTAATTCACTTGATTTGTATACTTGCACAAATAAATGCGTTTCATTAATGAAAATTACCTTCTTCCAGTTGTTAACAGTCCAAGATTGATATTTTTTGGTCCCTGCTAAAAGTTTTACCATCATTCTGAGTTAGAAATTGTTTTAACTTCGAGTTTGTTGCCTTACGACCAACTTCCAGATGCTTTTGCGAACAATTGAGGTATTCACTTCAACACTAAAAATTAATTATTCTTTCAAAGATCTATGCTTGTCTTTCTTGGATTTCTTTTGCAATTTCTTATTAGAATTTTATCGGTTCTTGGAGTAGTTTTTCATTTTCACCAACACACACACACACATTTTCCTTTTCTTTTCAAAAAGGATATTTCGGAATCTTGAAACGTTCTTAAAATTCTTGAAACACTTGATTCGCCCACATCAACTGCCGCAGCTATATCTCTCATAGTCATGAAAGTGTGTTCATTAAGAGCGATTATTTTAGAACTTTCTCGGAGTAATACCCATCTTTGAACAAGCAAAAGTAATACGTATTACACGGAACGTAAAGCTATAACCATTAGTTGCCGCACTAAAGTGCCCGTAACTGAGCTACTCATACACTAAAAGCAGTCAAACGAGTAAATTTTTGCCAAAGTCGAGTCGTCACACTACCTCTAGGCAGATATAAACAATTTGTGGTAGTTCGGGGCATCACTAATAATCACATATCTACTCAGACAAGAAAAATATGTTTGTCCTAATTAATTCGAACAGTATGGTATTCTTAATTTACAATTAATTATATTGTTGCTCAAAAAGTTTGAGTAAACTTTTTTAAATGGAAGTTCAAAGTAAGGTAAGTCAAAATGAACGCATCGGTTATCGTGCAGCAATTAAATTTTAAATAATTCCACAAATAATTCTGTAATTCCTTTCGTCAAGTCATTTAGTTGTTGTGGATAAATACTTGCTTTTTAGGAAACAGTTTTTCTTTTCTTTAACTTTTTTCTCGAAAGCAAAGGGAAAAATACTTGCGATGGAAATTTATCAAATAATAATAATGCTACTGATAAATAGTTGAATGAAATAATTAAAATATGACCTTTAAGCCGAATGAAACAGAATATAATCTTGTTTTGTGAGCCCCAGGCAATCAAGAATGTGTTCTGGAGATGCTTGGCAGGCAGAACACCTAACACAAGTAGGAAAAACTTTGTTTCCATCTTTAAAAGTTAAAGTTCGGAGGTGGCCATTCCGGAAACGAGATAAAATAGTTTGTTCCTGCCTGCTGCATTGAAGAGAAAGAGAGCCACACACACACACACACACACACACACACACACACACACAGGGCGTTTATCTTCATACCAGTGATCAGCAGGAGGAATAGACAAAAATTAGATTGATCGCGGGCGACAGCGCGCGTGCGCTTTTACCCAGTAGATTGGACGGAAAAGTTCGACCATGAAGGAGTCAATAAACAAATGAAGAATGCCCCGGCGTGGGGGAGGAGGAGGTACCCAATCAAGCGAGGCTGCCCGCAGAGCGGCGCGTGCCGGTGGAAGAGAAGGGAGGAAGCGACAGGAAGGAAGGAGGGTGGACTGCAACAGCAATCAACAGGAGAAGCAGTCAGGGACTTCTCTCCCCTACACCTTCTCAGAATGCAGTTCGAAGCTGTTTGTGTTGTTCAAGAGTGTGAAAGGAGTTAAATGTGTAGTTAGGGTGGTTGGAGCGGATTTCTCTACTTCGTGCTAGATTATGCATAATTAATTTTAAGGTGAGGATAAGTGAAGAGTGTTTATGCTCTGATGATTGGATTTTCATGTGTTTCGATGGAAAGAAAAATATTTCTAGATAACTTAGTGATGTATTTAGATATCGACGACTCCATGTGTAGATCGTTGTGTATCACATCATTTCGAACGTACCTGGGTGCTTTTGTTATGATGTGAAGCAGTTTATTTTGAACAACTTGAATTTTCTTCATGTGAGTGATGGCTGCGGCTCCCAAGATGGGGAAGGCATAAGTTATTACTGAGTGCAAAACTTACTTGTATAAAATTGCTTTATTTTCTAGAGATAGCGGAGACCCTCTCCCAATGAGAGAGTTGGCCAAATGAATTATATTCCAGAACTTTTCGGCTAGATAGTCGATATGTTTTTTGTAAGTTAAACGGCTATCTATGTGTAAGCCCAGGTAACGGACCACCAAAACCCATTGTATGTTATAGCAGGAGGAATAGGTGATAGCTTGTTGTTAATATAGGTGGCGTACAGTTCTGAATAGGTGAGAGGAGCCGAGTTCCTAGTGGGTTGAGCTACGCCATCTTTTGCTAGGGCATCAGCAATCTCATTGCCCGCGATGTTAACGTGCGAAGGAACCCATTGTAGATAAATCTCGCGAGAAGATGAAAGGCCTTTTAGTTTATCTAAAATAGCCCTTCCTGAGTTATCAAGTAAATTATGCCATTTAGAAAGATGTTGTATGGCACTACAATTGTCAGATAATATCCAGATGCTGTTCGAAATAGGAACTGAGAGTGCCTCTTTAAGGCCTGTATCAATAGCAATGAGTTCACTGCGAAAGACAGAGCAACCATCTGAGTTTCTCAGTTTAATGTGACTGGAATAGTTTTGGGACTTAATATAAATACCACAAAAAAACAATAAGCCACTCGGACGGGGGAAAAACTACGTTCTTGCTCCAGTACATCACTTTACTGGAGCAAGGTGGTATTTATAAGTACTGACAGTACATCTAGTGTATTGTCGGTACTTATAAATACCACAAAGTTATTCAACTGTAAAATTAATTATATACACTGTTCACTTAAAATAAATAGTCAAATCGTTTCTAAGTCTTCATTAAGATACAAAAAAAAAAAAAAAATAAGATACCTTTTGACATTAACTACTTTTTCTGCATAAAAATGACAATCTTCGTAATCCGATCAAAATGCCAGCTGATAACGCAACACACACACGCCTTCCCGCTAAAATATTCATTATAGAACCTATGCCGTCATATATCTTGGAAGAGTGGATTTAAAAGAATATTCCTGCTAAATATCGTCAGAGAGTACGTAAAAATGGTTATTCTATGTAATTTTAAAGTGAGCTGTCCTTATAAGTACCGTCGGTAGATAAAGGGTTAAAATCTGAAAAATGATATCCAATTTAAAAATGGAATAAACTTTTTTTGATTTAGAAAGACAGTTGAGAATTTCAGAAATGAAAAAAAAAATTATTATACGTAATGCATGTACACATTTCAGTAAATTAATCAAATTTTAGTTAAGTAACATTAACTAAGTAAATAAAATCTAAAATTATTTTGTTAAAAATAACATTCTAAACTTCAGAATGATAAATAAAATTTTATTTTATTTCACAAACTGCTGCTGATTATTTTACTATTTTTCCCACCTATGTTTCTAATTTATTCATAGAATTGTTTTTCTATAGTAATATATCAGAGCCTCGTGAGAAAAAAGTTCTTTTTGCCCTTTCATGTTAAAATTTTGTTGAAAGGCATTATTTTATCTATTATAAATCTACCAAATACTTTTACAGTTGCGCAGCCCAGCATTTATATCTAATTTTTTCAGATAGCCACCTTTATTATTCATATATCTAAAATATGGCAACTAAACGAATTCATTAATCAAGTTTAGAAAAAAAATTACAAAAATGTATTAAAAAATACAAAATATGTACAAAATAATTAAATCTTGCATATTTTTTAATCAGGGAATAAGTAATTCTCACTGAATATTTTTACTATACAGAAACTGAGATAATAATTCGGAATACAGGAAAAATGCTAACCATATTCTGTGAATTCTATTAAAAAGGATTTACTCTGATAAAATATATTAATTTTATTTTTATATTTGCATTATAGGTATCAAAATGACATAACAAAAAGCTTCAATATGCATCTAATAATTGCTCTGATCCACAGAAAGAAAACAATTCGGGTATAATAAGGCTTTTTATATTTCCTGAGAGAGAAAACGAAAAGATAGAAATATCTGAAGCTTATATGTCTTAGATAAAAATTGTATCTTAAATTGCTATAGAAAAATACTCTTCAAGAGCACGATCAATTGCGATTTAAATC
This sequence comes from Trichonephila clavata, assembly GCA_019973975.1. Classification (NCBI taxonomy): domain Eukaryota; kingdom Metazoa; phylum Arthropoda; class Arachnida; order Araneae; family Nephilidae; genus Trichonephila; species Trichonephila clavata. Next base: position 10,942 of record BMAO01012665.1, on the reverse strand, counting down.
TTTAAGAAGAAAATAAAATTTTTCTTTAAAAAATGATCATTCGATCACTTTTATAAATATTTTGTAACAATCTTTTTTTTTAACTGCAGCATTTCATTTCCTTGTTTTACAAATTAATGCTAGTGTATCAGATGTTTAAGAAATACGATAAAAATTTTACTCCTTCGAATTAAATTATTATAATCATCAAACTGATATCGGACATAACTTTTCTTTTATTTCCTATTTTGTTTGATTAACATTCGGCAAAAGCTGAGCACTTTTGACATTTTTTACATAGGATCTGCGTTTATTTATTTATTTTTTTTTTTACATTGGCGTATGATGAAATCGACCCATTTTTGTAGTCGGTTTGTTCATTTTTTTTTTTAAAATTGTATTCTCTTGTCTTCTTTAGCAAGTCCCACAGCTGCGATACCTAAATTCCGCAGAATGGTGTAGAGATCGGTAGTGCAGCATAGAAATCTATTCCTTTCAACTTTTTACGAGAAATCGTTATCATGAGGTTCTGGATTGTTAGAGTAAGTTCTCGAACATTTCCACAAACATATTTATATTGTCTCCTGCATCATAAACAATGCCCCTGAAAAAGGGGCGTAACATCGCGGGGGGGGACTGGATTCTAGGGTGCCCAAAGGTTATGGTTTTGTAATCCTCTGTAAGATCCGACTTGGGGCCCAAAACCTGACTCTGCAGGGGGACTCCAATGTTCTCCGTTACGCCACTGACCTGGATCTAAAAATGAGGCGGATAGAGGTGGAAATTTTAGTTTATTGACGCATGATTTAGAAGAGTGAGTTATCTTAAATTTCGGCTTGGGAAAGAGTTTTTTCTTCTTTTTTTTCTTCTTCTTTGTAATCTATTTGATTTGTTTTTAAAGGGATTATCCATTGTTTTGCAACTATTTATGTGGGAATGGATTCCTCAGTTCACCACCAGAAAGCAGCACCTTCGCTCCAGATACCCCTGCAGCCCAGATCGCAAAGAACGGAGTTATACCGGAGACTCTCGCGTAGGAGAGACGTCTGACCAAGGTTCTCGAGGAGAGTCCAAGAACTGCTAATTGTCTGATCGCGAGAAGGCGACCAGATATTCTTTAATCACACGTGAGCCGATTGCGCATTGATTGACTCTCCAACTCTTGAAAAATGTACCTATTGTTGATATATCATTGAACTTGTTTCAATACCTCTCACTTATCACCAATAAACGATATTCTGTTATTCAAGTGGTGTGTTTGAGTAAACCAACCCAGCACACTCCACATTTATAGATTCTGTTTTTCGTTTTAATTTTTATCTCTAAGAGGGGTGTTGGATGTTCAGGGATGCTTTAACTTTGAATGGATTGTTTTCACTTTGTTTCTAGTTTGGATAGCAGAATCTGGAATTGATTACATCATTATTGAGCTCATCAACGTTAGAAGTAATAGGATTTCCAGGAATGGAGATAGAGAGCATGCGTAGAATTTATTCCAGTTAGGGGATGGTAAAGAAACGTGGGCTTATGTGAATTAGTTATCCATGATCACTTCGAGGATAACCATACTGTGAAAACTGTACAGCTCGGGGATAGAAGTAATCACTTTGATTTGATCTTGAATAACATCGCATTCTGAAGCGATGAGAGGGCTATTACTGACAGGGTAATAGCCTTCTCCTAATAGTCTTCGGCATTTTAAAGCTCGGTTCAGTAACTAGGATGACACCTGAGCTGATACCCCACTTTTCAAACTTTTAGCTATAATTTATTTGAAAAAAGTATATTTCCAATGATTTATTAAAACTGCAATAGATGTTTACATTCAAGCAACAAAGGTTGGAATTTAAGTAACTATGTATTTTGACTGCATGTGAATCTATTAATTATTGATTTTAAAAAAAAGTTTTGAGAAAGAGCACAGTTGAACCAACTTTCATACCATACAAATTAAATATAAAATTTTTCAATCGGATATATATTTTCGAGAGAAATCTATTTCTCATTTTATTGCATTTTCTTGTTATTATTTTATTGAAGCAAAACAAATATACACCGCTGGCCACACAAAATGCAGCACCCTGAAGGAAGCATGCCAACCATGTGAAATTTATATCATGCGTTGGCGGCGATGTGAAATATGCAAATCATTAGCATATAGCGCAGGCACACATAACGGGCGATTGTAGAGCCACACGCAAGCGCTATATAATAGGAGACCATATGGGCAATTTGAAGTACGGCAATTGTTTTTCCGTGCGTTTTATTTTGCGCAAGTTGCTTACTTATGCCTCATGGAAGACATCGAGTGCCTTTTGACTAAGTTTCTGAATTCGATCGAGGAAGAATAGTAGCCTTCAGGGATTGCGGATTATCCTTCAGGGAAATCAGTCAACATGTTGGATGAAACCAAGCAAATGTGATGCGGATCTGTCATCGCTGGATGTAGGAGGAAAAGACGGACCAATCACACCCATCTTGTTGCACCACTGCCCGTGATGACAGGTGGATTGTGTGCACAACAGTGACGGATCGCACAGCCACATCATGAACCATAACACAACAGATTCAGTTTGTTATGCATCATTTGGTGCCCGCTCGTACAATTCGACACCGTTTGCAGTAGGGTGAAATCTCCGCAAGGCATCCATTGCTTCCTTTACACATGACAGAAACCCACAGAAGTTTACGCCGCCAATGTGCAATGAACGGTGGACATAGACAACGGAATGGAATGACATTGTGTTTACTGATGAATCCCGCTTCTGCCTGAAACATCACGATGGTCGGATTCGAGTTTGGAGACACCTTGGTGAGAGGCTGCTGAACTGTTGCGTTATGCATCGCCACACTGGTCTTCCACCCGGTATCATAGTTTGGGGAGGTATTGAATTTCCCTGCCACACCCCTCTAGTACGCATTGCCGGTACATTGAACAACCAGCGCAACATCTCTGAGGAGAGTCCCGTCCTCCTCCCGTACATTCAGGGCTTGCTATCAGCCATATTCTAACAGGATAATGAGCGACCACACGTGGCATGCAATGCTCAAGAGTTCATTACCCATCATATTGAATTGCTTCCTTGGCCTGCTTGTTCACATAATCTATCACCAATTGCAAAAAGGTGTGTCTATGCTTGCTCAAGGACTGGCCCGGGATACACCACCCGCTGTTACTTTAGATCAACTTGGGCAATAGGAGGAAGTCCATGCGATGCTGTACCCCATGGATACATCCAAAGTTTCTTTGATTCTATGCCAGGCGTGGGGCAGCGGTTATAGCCAACAAGGGGGCTACACTAACTACTGATTTTGTCATCATCTACATGTCACAAGAGGCTGTAATTTTAATCGTTTGATCTCTGTGCAACATGTTATCTGCCAAATAAATTTCGCTCTGATATCTCTGATCCTTCTTGGTGTTGCATTTTGTGTGGCCAGCAGTGTATTTAATATACTATCTGGATTACTACTGTAATTTTCTCTTTCTTTCTCTTATTGTTTTCATTTAGAATTAAAAAAAGGGGGGTGGGGAGTCGTTTTATTTGAATTCTCAATGTTTGAATGATAGTTCGTTGTCGCTGATTTTACAACGAAATGAAAAAAAATTATCTTCAAATTTATCAGATTTTATTACGTCAGCATTTGGGAGAAGCTTTAAAAATTGATTTACAATGATGCAATAAAATTTTGCATTCAAGTGGCAAAATGCTTTATACTACCAATACATATATAGTGGAAAATATCAGATAAAAGAATGCGATATCAAAGAAATGATAGAGTATTGTGAAACAGATGGTTATTCGGCTAAATGGAAGGGATGCCTCACTTTTCCACAGCGAAATAGAGGATCAGTATTGACCAATAGGAAAGAAATAAGCGTCAATATCTCTACTTTGCTGCACTGACTTCGATTACAGCGGCCAATGGAAAATAGATAGCCACAGTAGCGTACAGACTCCCTTTATAGGAGGAGTTAACATTTTTAAAACACGTAGATGAAAGGATCTATGCGTAATTTTAGCGCTAAAAATAAAAATCTCTCGATGTGTGAGGGTTGAAGCCACACCCTTATGTACGCGATTGGATAATGGCTAAAAGAGTAAGAAAATCCTTTATTTTCCAAAGTTCTGAAAAACAGCGTACCAAGAATTATCTTCCAAAGATATAGATATAAAAGCTGCCTAGTAAGTTTTCATATTTACTAAGGGTTAGTTGGATACGATGCGTCTATAATTAGATTTCAAGAAATGTCAAGCAGATCAAGTTGCCGATACATTAATTTCTGCAATGCTGTCTCTGATGTTACACCTCCACAGGGCCGGCTCTAGCAATTTTGCCGCCCCGGACAGAAATGAAAAATGCCGCCCCTTTCCCCAAAGTTAAAAAATATATAAATAAAAAAGATAAATATTCTTCATAAGTACACACCTATAAAACTTAAATATTTCTTGCGAAGAAAAAGGCAGCTTAACAGTAAATATAACATAAATATTTATTAAAAGTTAAAACACAAAAATAAAACAAAAGAATTACAAAAATTATTTTATGACTTTTAATTCTGAAAACCTTTTGTCAATTCCTTAAAAACAATTTATTCAGCTATTTCATGTTCGATAGTCAAAGTAGCTAAGCCATTTAATCTATTTTGAAGAATTGTGGACCGTAAGAAACTTTTTATTAATTTTAATTTTGACAATCTCCTCTCTCCACTTGCTGAACTTTTTGGCAAATTAAGTAAAATTATCTTAATGCAACAGCAAAATTTGGAATACACAAATTCTAAAACTGAAATAAATTTTGAAATTACAAGTTTCTAAAGATGCTTTTGCCATGTCATTAACGACCAAATTTAAAGAGTGATTATTACATAGCACGTAGATTGTTTACAGATTTTTCGTCCTAATTCAAAATTTTACCCCTGATTTCTCGTCTCATATTGGGGTTCGGTATCTACGGCTTGTCCCCGCATGTCTAAAAAATTTAGCCCTAGTTTTTAAGTTTCTCAACTATTAAATTTGAAAGTTCACTTCCAGTCAATCTTTCAACTGGAAGAAACCCCTAAGAAACTCTCATCAGTTTTAACAATAACTTCGTTAGGATTAGATTTCTCAATACCTACATATCTTACCAAAAGTGTCATTTGTTCGATCTTGCTAGAATCAGGGGTGCAATCTAAAATTATCGAATAATATTTGGTTTGTTTAATTTTATGAACAATGTGTAATATTCTCATGTAAAAGAGAAATTGTCTCGTGTTGAATATTTCTCCCTAGATAGTGTACTTTAACTTCTTCCCTTTTTAGGACTCTTCGGACATGTTCCTTCATTATTGGATAAACTAGGATTGCAATATCGGATCAAAAGTTCAATACCGGTATTCGGTATTTTTTAGATCTTAATACCAGGATACCGGTTTTAATATAGGCAGTAGAAATTTTAGAAAAAGAAAGATGATACACAGATGTTTCTTTGTTTTATTTGCCTGTTTTATTAAAGAGTGTAAATATCAAAAAAATTAATTTGTAATTTTTAAATAATAACAGTATATAAAGAATTACTAAAAAGTAAAGGAATATCTTATTTATTTAAATTACGAAAAAGGGTAAATATCACTATTCAATCTGTGGTACTCTTAAAAATTTTTGAAATGTGATCTTAAGAAACACAATGCATTAATTGTATTGCCATTAAGCCTGGAACGCAATTAAGTACACAAATTACCAGCTGTCAAAACGCCCCTTCTGCACCTAGGCTAGGGAGTGGTTCTGTTAACAATGTGTGAAATACTTTTTCCAAGTATTTATCTCTAAATCCCTCATCTACAAATAAATCGATTTCTCGTTGGATGGTTTTGGATATAGCTGACTTTTATATTGTATTTTCGTTTACTGAAATTTTTTTAGTTATCACTAATTCTAATTTTTGTTCAAGAGACAATTCCTTTCACTATCGGCATGAGTGTCCTCATTATCTTCGATAACTGTACCGCGTTCTTCTAAATGTAAATAGATCTGAGTGTAAAAAAGTTCTAAGAAAATTTACTACACACTTGATCAAATTTGAATTGATTCTCTTTTCTTCTAGTTCATTTTCATTTTTAAAATCATGATGATATGTAAATACACAAGTATGATATGCAAATGCATTGTGAATAACAAACTACCCAATTTAAAAATATCGAAACATTACGCACTTTCTTCACAACTACAACCTTGTTTTCACAGATACGAATATTAGACTACGAATCCTGCGCTTGTGCAGTATCGCTCTGAGCTGTAATATAAGAGGTTTGGCCCTTCTCCTTGGATAATTTACATATTTTATCACTTATCTATCTTGATTGTACGATGCAACTTTATATTCAGAGTCTAATTAATTTCGCCCGTTAGAGAGACATAAAAGCGAAAACGTATACCATTTTGCCAGGTTGGAAATCCTTGAATATACAGTGAAGTCAATTTAAAATTTTTTTAGTAAATACCGAAAAACCGGTATTTAAACTTGAGAATACCAGTATTACAAAATTTTACAAATGGCTCAAAATACCGGTATTCGTTATACCGATATCAAACTATTTGTAAAAAAATTACCGTTATTGGAATCGTTAAGTTTGTCAATCTTACCCCGAAGAGCTAAACAATTTTGAGCAAGCCTTTTTAATGTTGCTACAATGCATAGAATCTCTTTGCTCTAATAATTAGTCTCCGCAGTACTGCATGAGTTAATGTCAATTTTGTTTTAGAGCATTGTAATCACTGACTAAATTCAATTCAAGAATTTTGGCTTTGACTATAGTTTTTTGATGTTTTGTGTTTTTCTTAGAGTTTCAACGAGGTGTTTCCAACTTTTAAAACCTTCCGTGGAAAGGGAATTAATTATCTATAGCCAAAAAGTTTGTAGCAAGAACAATATACACAATTTTTTGTAATAGAATAGATTATTTAAGCATAACTGTTTTGCCCTTTTTTTAAAATGCTAGTATAATATTGCGAGCTAAATCTTCGACCTGTGTCATCATAAGGAAAATCGTACTCAGTCAATAGATAAGGGGGTGCTTTTTTTACTAAACAACATCTATCGGCGTCTGATTGAATAACTGGCCAAGTTCCCGGATTTGAACAAAATACCATTGTTAAATTATCGTGATCTTTGGATTTCTCTGGAGGAGTTCCGAAAGAGTAGTGACATTATCAGTTCTGTTTATTTCATCTGCAACATCCTCATCATGAAAGTCTAAATAAGATTCTAATTCTATACTGCCTTTTTTTCTATATTGCCTTATAATTGGTTTAGTAAACTTCCATTATGTTTTTTAATATTGGTTTGCTTTTTAAGTCTCTTTCTTTTGGATTGGACACCAGATAGTTTAATACACCCTCCCCGAGACATTCTAAAATCTACAATTAACGAGGAAAATGAGGCACATTTTTTTTTTTAATTCTGGGAATCGTAATGAAAGCTGGGCAATGTCTCGTTCTGGAAGTGGAAGTTCTCTTTCGAAAAAACTTTCGCGTCAATATTTTAATTTAATCCAAAAATAATATTTTACAATCTATATACTCTTAACTATGGATACATACAGAATAATTTCATTGACATTAAAATAACCTAGTTTCCTTTAAACTGAGTAATCCTTTGGTTTAAAACCGTAATTCACTTAAGTGATTTTATTTATTACACAATTTATACATATATGAATAATCTAAAATATCTAGGTTTCCAATGTATAAATAATAATATTTTAGAAAATATTTTCATGCTAATTTTTTCGTAAAAAATAAAAAGTATTTTTCAAATTCGACCCAAATGCCACCCCGGACATGGGTCCGGTTTGTCCTGCACTAGAGCCGCCCCTGACCTCCAATACATTTTGACGATGCACTGTGGATTGTTTTCATCTTCTTTCTTAGCCTATCCTCTTCAGTTCCTTGTAGATCTATTCTCTTAATGTGAAACTGCACACATTCCACCTGCTAACTAGTCACAATTCATACAAGAGTGCACGAGATTGAGGCTGCAAATACAGTCGTGTATTCATATTTCCAACTCAAACAATGTAAAGTAATGGTTGAAAATAGTGAAAAATGAAAATTTCCAGCAAAAATGTTTATGAAAAATATCTAACTCTTTCATTCTACAGATGTAATCCAAACAAATAATTCAGATCTTTAGGTATACATGTTTTGTTACATTGTATATGATTTCTACAGTTCTTCCTTTAATAAAAATTCAAAACAATTACAAATTTTTTCAGAAAACCAGAAACAAGAAATGTACCTCTAATATAAAGCTTGATAAAATTTGTTGCTTCATCCCTATTAATAATCACCAAAAAAAAAAAGACATCCTTAATAAATTTTACACTTTTTATTGCAACTTGACAAAATTAATATTTTTAATGGAAAGAAGTCATATTAACCAGATAAATTAAAAAGTTTCTGAACATAATTTTCTGATTATTGATGTTTTTCACGTGTATCTCATTTCTAATCTTGAAATAAGCCTAAAATTCTCAATTTGTAAACTTCTTCTTTATATAATCTTCAGCGAAGTCTTTAAAAAAGGGTTCCTAATGTTAAATAAATGTTTCCAATGCTTGATGTAAATTTTTCAAAGTTGTTTAAACAATTAATATATATTTTAATACTAAAAATATAAAATAATAATTATTATAAAAATATAAAGCAATTTAGAATGACACCCTAAGGCAGGGGTGGCTAACCTTTTTGGGAAGCGTGCCACAATCTGATAAAAAAAAATTACGCGTGCCACTTCCATTTTTTCCACCAAACTAAAAAATACACCAAAGTGAAAAAATGTTACTTATAGGCTTATTATGGGTTATTTACGCCAAAAACATATTTTTAAATGCAAGTTCTGTGTAGTGAAAATGTAAAGAAAATGGTATAACAAATAAAACAAAAGTAGAAACTTGTATTTTATTGTTGACTAGCTGTTACCCGCCCGCTTCGCTGGGAATTTCATGATGTTTTATAAATTTTTACTGCCTGCTTATATATATATATGTATAAATTATTGATATCTAAGTCCTGCATTAAGAATTCGATTGTATTGAAAAATATACTTATACCTATAACTGTCACCTGTTGATAAAAAAAAGGGGCAGAACTCATCTAATTTGTGTTTTCTAAAAATCTCTAAAATTGAAGCATAGAATGATGTTTGCTCTTTCGTAACTCAAAAACCAAGTGGATTCCCGCAAAACCAATTTTCGGTGGATCTCTACTCCGTAAATTGAACATGCAAGCCAAATTTCAAGTCTAAATCTAACAGGAAAAAAAAAAAAAAGTTTTACTATCAATATCCCCGTAATCCCGTTGAGAGCCGTTTCCAAAATAACCCGCTTTAGGGGATTTCAACTCAACAAAAGAAAAAAATGCAAACCAAATTTCATTATTATAGTCCTTGTAGCTCGAAAAAAGTAATTTTTTTGTCAATACGTCCCAGTAACCACCTGCACCCCTCCCCCCAGAACTTGATTTGATTAAAATACATTCTTAGTGGATCCCTATTCAACAAAAGAAACATGCTTAAAAAATTTCAAGTATATGGGTCTAACAATTAAAAACAGGAATTTTTTTCTGTAACTCCTCTTGACCCCTCGCAACCCTCCTTGGGGGTCAATTTTCGTTTTACTCTTTGTTAGACGAACTCTATTCCATGAAAGGAACATGCCTACCAATTTTCAAGCAGGATGATCAAATAGTTTAAAATGGAAATATTTATCAATTACGCCTCTTAATCTCCCGAAATTAAACTTAGTAGTTCATATTCGCGAAACCCATTTTGTAGCGGTTCTCTACTTTACGAAAGGAATCTGCTTATCAAATTTCAAGACTGTACGTCTAATAGTTTAAAAATGGGGATAATTATCTCTAACGCCACTTGAGCCCCCGCAACGCCACTTCTGGGTCTGTTTTCACAAACCAATTTTGTAGGGGAATTGCACACTATGAAAGGAATCTGCTTAGCAAAATTTGAAGACTGTGCGTCCAATAAATTAAAAATGCAAAAAAAAAAAAAAAAAAAAAAAAATCAATAACGCCCCTTGAACCCCCGCAACGCGGCCTAGGGATCGATTTTCACAAAACACATTTTGTAGTGTATCTCTATCCTATGAGAGGAATCTGCTTACCAAATTTCAAACTGTGCGTCTAATAGTTTAAAAATAAAAATAATTATTTTATATCTGCCCTTAACACCCCGCAACACCCCTTGGGGGTCAATTTTTTCCCAAACCTGTTTTGTTAGCGGATATTTACTCCATGAAAGAAACATTCCTACCAATTTTCAAGCAGGGAGGTGAAGTAGTTTAAAAACGAAAATATTTATCTAGTACGCCACTAAATCCCCCGCAACGCCATTTAGAGGTCTGTTTTCACAAAACCTTCTTATAGCTGATCTCTACTCTATAAAAGAAATCTACTTATCAAATATAAAACTGTGCGTCTAATAGTTTAAAAATGGAAATAATTATCTACAACGCCCCTTAAATCCCGCAACGCCACTTGAGGGCAATTTTCACGAAACCCATTTTGTAGCGTATCTCTACCCTATGAGAGGAATCTACTTACTAAGTTTCAAGACTGTACGTCTAATAACTTAAAAATCGGAATTTCTAATGCCCCTTAAACCCCCGCCCCCGCAAACAATTGCTGCTAATTTTGAAATTACAAACAGACACTTCAATTTTATTTATTTGTATAGATATAGATTGGGATTATAATAACTATTGTTTAAATGTGACTAAAAATGTAAATAAAAAAAATAAAGGATTAAAACTAACCGTAAAACTTATCAATTTTTTGTTTCTTGCATTGCTTTTTGCTTATGAAGCCTTGATTTATTATTTTTAAAAGTGCATTCCGAAACAGCCGATGCTCTACTTAACTGAACGTGTGAGATAACTATCATAAAAAAAAATTATGGCACGTGTCAG